>JAVJIF010012644.1:0-145789 GCA_038442645.1 Agave tequilana
CCCAAAAACTGATTCTGGTATCTCAATGATTAAGGCATCCCAAAATGTGATAAAAGCACCCAAAAAAAAATTCTAAAATATCAGCTTCCCCTCCCCCCCTCCACCCACCCACCGGGTTCAGTTCATGTGCGTGAGCCACACACACATACAATAAGAGGGATAACCCCTTATTGACACGTGAATTGAAACTCTTATAATATCTTATAATATGTGTGTGAGGCGCACACACATAGGAGAATCAATACACATGTCAATACGTGATTGACCTCTTATTGTATGTGTGTGTGGCTCACACACATGAAATGAACCCCTCCAATATTGGCTTACCTCCCCCCTCCCCGCGGAGTCACCGCCCCCCCCCCCCCCCCCCCACCCCCCCTCCCCCCCCACCACCAAAAAAAATAAAATCAGCCCCCTCGATTTCCCTCCCCCCATCTGTTCGGTCGGATCCGACCGAACAAATGGGGGGAAGGGGAAGGGAGATCAGAGGGACTGGGGGAGTTGGGATGAGGAGGGGTGGGGACGGAGAGGAGGAGATTGGAGAGGGGGAGCGGGGGGAGGCCGGGGAGGGGAAAGCCGGGGGAGGAGAAGGAGGGGAGTCGGGGGAGTAGAGGGAGGAGGAGGTGGAGGGGGCGGAGGAGGAGAAGAACATTTTAGTCATTTCGATTGGGGGTAAAAGGAAAATTAAAAAATGAATTTTTAAGTGGGGGTGCTGGAATCTTTTTTTTTTTTTTTTTTTTGCCGCCGGGGGGCAAAGGAAGTCCAAAGCAGACTTCGTAGAAAATTGGAAGCATGCCGGCACAGATCTTGCGCAAGGCAGCATAACCAGAGCATGTGTCAGGACAGTAAGGGCCAAATTGATTTAGTATGAAGATTTGATGTCAAACTTTCCAGATGCATTGGTGGATCTTTGGAGCAGTGATAGCTTTGCGAATAGGCGGAAGTCATTGAAAGTTACTGGAGATGGTTTCTGGGGATCAAGGCAATTTCCGTAATATTTGAGTCCGACTGTAAACGGGCATGATCCCAGAAGTACTCAACAACTGCGCGAATGTCCGAATCAATTTATCCTAGTGCGATTTGATAAATACTTGGGGACTTGCCTGAAGGTGGTGATCCAACAAACGATTTGATATCCTATGTTGTAGGCTTAGCAAGAAAGTCCACCCTGGTGTCCTCCGTGATCTTTGAAAGTAGCAATAATGAAGCATGAGCACGCGCATTGAGTCATCTGAAGGCGGGGTAAATTCCAGAATTTTGGAAGAGTGCAGTGGCTTCATTGAGACTGGTCATCACATTCGAAGACCACTAGCCCGAGGATAGTTTCAGTTGTTGAACTCGTGCTTTTAGTCATCGTGCATTAATCACATGATGAAAAAAAAAATCCATGCTACAATCACAAAGAAAATTCCATTGAGTGTGCAACCGTTGTTTTTCACATAATCTCTCGGTCCCAAGTCAATTGTGATATAATGACAAGGACCCTGTGTCATATGATGTTGATGTTGTTAACTTTATGATCTCAACTTCAAGAAGTTATAACTCTCTATGATATCCGCGGATAACAGATGCATAGCAAAGATATGTGTATGCAAGTGAATGAATTTATTCATTACCCGTGCGATCGGGGAGCCAGATATCGGCCAATTCCATTCGGTAGAGATTATAGATCTAACTTGAGCATCATGATCATGATATTCCTTGTAGTATCAGAAGAGCTGCCTTATTATCCAGGAGCAGTAGCGTCGGGTGATGATCGGAGGCAATGAATCCAAGTGCCCTGATTGAAGCATGTTCATATCGGGCAAGCCACCTTGAAGTCACAAGACTGTGATCCAAAGTTTCAGAAATCCATTCACGACATCATATAATATTCATACACCAGATTTAAGAATTTACAGAGGCATCGCTAACTACACTCCTAACATACATGCAACTTAAAAAACAAAGCACGCCAAGTACATCTGACTATACATAGATACAAAAGCCTAGATCCTGAAGGCTGATAATCTAGTCTCCATGAGGGCAAGGAAATCAGGATCCTCGGTGGTGACAAACCTCCAGAGATGTCATCGCAGAGATGCCTTACACGGAACCTGACAGTTCCACACGAGCACATTCATCTACAGGTGGCTTATGTGGAGCCGGCATGGGTGCAGTAGGTACTGGATCCCAAGAGCGCAGGCACCGGTCTTCTTCCACAAAAGCATGATGATATGTCTTCCCTCAAGTGATGGGAGGTGACATAGGCTACGTGGAATCGTGGTTCGGTCGGAGCTCGGCTGCAGGATACCCGGCCCCTTCGCAAGAGAAAGTGCCAGGTTGATGGTACTCATGGGTTGCTCATAAGACTGCTACTGAGGAGCAGCGACATCAACGACAGGGGGAACAGAAGGGGGGGATAGCTTACTGGTTGGTAGGTCACAACCGCCCTGCTGATAACAGGGCTCATTCAGCATCAGCGCCCCTGGAGTCAGTAGTAGGCACTTGGCCGCACTGCGGGCTAAAGTAGACAAAGTAGCATCCACATCCATTACGCCGCCATTGTTGGAGTCATGGAAGGAAGGCGCCCTCCAGAGGTTTGAAGGGCCTCAGCGACTTGGGCCAGTGCTTGAGCTTCCTTTTGTTAACATTTGGTTACCTGTGAGACCCGGCAGGTTCTAACTCCATGGAGGGCGGGAAGGGGACGGGCATAGCCGTTACCAGGGGTGTCCGCCCGGGGAAGGTGGAGGAGGAGGACGATTAATGATGTGGAGGCAACTGAGGAACACCAGGTCGTTCGATTGATCTTGATTAATTACTGTGGAGAATCTAGTGTTTTTTTTGGATGCTGCTGATGATTAAAAGCAAATTAGCTCCAGATAGGATTGCTAATGAGCCAGGGATCTCGAGGCTGCGGCTGGATTTGGCTAAAAAAAAGCCCGCTTTAATTTTATGTTTGCACGGCTAACTTCATAAATCTATCATTAACTTTCATAATATATTTTTGAAAAAAAATGCAATAAACTAATATAAATTTCTTTATAGTTTTTAAAAAATTATTATTTGTCATCTCAACATTAATAAAATGATTTTGTGTACGTGTGCTTTACTCACAAAAATATTGTGTGATAATATCAGACATGATTTATGAACTAAAAGTTGCAGAGAAACATAAACTAATGGGTAAAAGGGTCTGTTTGGTTGTCGTGATTGACCGTAATTTGTAAGTCGTAATTGGTAAACTCTTTTACATTATAAATGAGTTGCAGCATGTGTATGTTTTATGGTGTTTGATTGGTAATATAAAGTTGTAAGTGAAAAAGTGTATTGTATTTTACGGTGTTTGGTTGTCGTAATATGTAAGTCATAAGTAAAAAGTTGACCACAAAATTAACTTTTGGGTGATTTAATATTTAAATATTGCAAATAAATACTAAAAATATTAAATATTAAAAAATTATTATTAATATAAAATAATACAAATTTGCGTGACCACAAAATTAACTGTAAGTGGGTTGAAAATGAGTGATAATTGAGTTGCAATAGTTGGGTTGCGTAAATCTTTTACGAGTTACTGTCCAAACAAACACTGCAGTTGTAATTAAGCTGTAAGTCATTTACGAATTACAGACTTTTACAGTTTTTTATGCGAAACAAACAACCCCAAAGTCTAAACCATTTGCTTCATATTTAACGTAGAAGAGCAGGACAACAAAAGCAACATGATATTTGTTAGTCGACTAACCATTAAGAGTAGTTACCCTTTAGTCTCAATTAATTATATCTCAGTAGTCGACTAATTAATATGATTCAACAGAGAGTTGATATTTTCTGAGCTTTTCATTAGTCGACTAATAACTTCTATTAGTCGACTAATTCTGTCAACAATCTCTGTATCAGACAATCTGATTCTATTTAAGAGTTTGTTTTCGGGTCCAATAATTTATTTTATTTTATTTTAATTTAATTAAGTTTCCCAGTAGTAGTTTTTTTATTTGCCTTTGTATTTGTAATCATCAAATTTTAAAATAAACTTTGAATCCCTCTTTAAAATTGCTCGGGATTCAATTTGTTCTATTTTTACTTGTGGATTCGAGTTATTTCCTTGTGGATTCGAGTGCTTTTCCTACATGAAAGTTCCTCTAAGGGTTTGTTCGCGCTAAAATGAGATCTAACTGACATCTTTGCTTGTCTGCGTCTAGTAGTATCAGAGTTTCAGCAACTTCTCGACGTTGACAAGAGATGACAATGGATTGCGAAACTTTTTCACAAGAATGGTCGGCTATTTCAGGGGATCTCCGCACTATCTACTTAACCTTGGACAACATCATCCAAAAACTCAAGAGATTATCCCGTAAGATAGATGGCCAATATCTAGCCGATGGTATGTACCAAAACAGACAAGATCTTCCATTAACAAATCTTTTACCACCACATCCACTCTTACCTCCACACAACTAACCCTTAAGATCAATGATCAGAGTCTAACTGATGGTACGTATCCAAGCAGATGGGATCATCAATCAACTAATTTTTCATCATTACCTCTACCGTACATCCACCTCAATAGCCACCGCCATAACAACTACTTTTAATAAGCCATATCCATCACAACAATCACCTTCATCACAACCACCTCTCATCAATCTCCACAAATTCAGCCACCTCCACTACAATAACCCCCTTAGTAATCACCTCACATCAATCAAGTGAACGCGACTTTGTCGATGAGCATGAGGACTCTGTAACTTGTGTTTTTTCAAAATTGTTATGTAATCAAAAGGACCTCTCCATCAAGGTAACGGATTTATGTCATGTTCTTATTTAAATTGGCAAATTTTATCACGATTTTGTTGCTTGTAATGTGGCTGACATGGATGCTATTCTTTTAGGGAGATTATGACAACATAATGTTGACGCTAGCTATAAAAGTAAACAGAACATCTGTGTGTTACCTAGTGTGTGCAGATTTTCTAATACGATTGATCGAGTGGTCAATTTTACACTACGGGATTAAAGAAATCATAGAGAATGAGCAAAGACATAGGTTTTTTTATGTGAAAACCCAACTTGAAAAAATCACGAGGAGAAGGGAGAGAATTCACTATTTTCAGAAAGTTACAATGAATTATGTAAAACTATACTCTGCTAACAATCTCTGGGATTTGATCATTTTGTTTGATGGAGATCCAAGTGCATATTACCCTGTGCATTGTAATTGAGGCACGGATACTGCGGATCTCCATAACTGTATAATTCGCATGTTAAGATTTCTTCATAACTACTTGGATCACGTCCTTGATACTCGCTACAATCCATTGTTGGCTCAGAGGCCTTCCACTCTAGTTTTGATGATGATTAACTCATGTAGTTATAATTTACTAATAATCTTGTGAAATTTAGTTTCAGATATTTAACCAAGATATTAGTAGGTGATTAGCTTCAACAAAGGTATTTTGGAGCTTTCACATGGTGATTCAAGAGCTCGAGTTTCAAGTTCATATCTAGCACTCGAATGGAGTTAAGCTCGGTGGATCACATTTGGATCGAGTCGACTTGGAGATGGTGTTCTAAAAGAAGACCTCGGTTTGTTTTAGAATAGTTAGTTTAGATCCATTGTTAAAGATTGATAGTGTGGTATGCTCAAGTTCACAACACACACTTGTTTCAAGTTTCATGTTTATTGGTTTTGGTTTTCGGTTTAACCGATCTTGGTTTTAAGTCAAAATATTGATATATAAATCTTTATATGTATATTGGATTCTATCCATATACTATATGCTTCAAAGTTGTTTAAATATCATGTTTTTGTATTATATGTGTTTTGAAAAAATCAGATTTCCATTTCAAAAATCTAAGTTTTGGAAAATATGGATTTGGGTTTTCGGCAAAATGTGTAAGTCACAAAAATGGTTCAAAATGTTTGTAACATAGTTTGATTTTTACTCAAACATGTTTGTATTTCAAAGATATAACATGAACTGATTTTTGTGGAATTTATGAGATTTTATGAGATTTATTTGATAATAAAAGACCAGTTTTCAAGTCCTGTATTTTGCCCTGCCAGGCTCTGGCGGTCGACCGGATCGGTCAACCGATGTGCACAAGACGTGCACAAAGGCCAGTATGTTTGGCCGGTCGACTGAGCAGTCGACCGACTGAAGTCAACCCACTCTCGGGTTGGCCCGGTCGACCGGGCGGTCGACCGGCCAGAGAGCCGTTCTCTGGTTGTTCTGGGCATGGTCGACCGGGCGGTCGACTGGAGGGCTCAACGGTTGATTTTTTTTTACCGTTGGTCGGTCGACCGACCGGTCGACCGGAAGGCCAATCTGGGCCTTTTTGCTGCCAACGGGCAGATTCCAAATGGGGTATAAATATCCCCCCATTTGAGTTGTTTCTCACTAAGTTTCAAGAGCAAAATTTTACATCTTTTCAAGTGTTTTAAGAGCAAGTTTTTCAAAAGATTTTTTGGGTTTCAAAGATCATCTTCATTTATTTATAAAGTGTTTGATAATTCAAAGAAAATAGTCTTTTGGGAATTAGTTTTGGTCTAAAAATTCTATATCTATTTGGAGATTTTCCAAGTGATTTTCTTTGTTCAAAACACTTTATTTTCTCACACTTGAGCTTATCTACTATCCTATCTATTAGGATCTTTGTTTTGTGAGAAAAGAATTAGTTTGTGGTTGAGATAGACCACCAAGTTGTAAACCTTCCATCTTTGTGATATCCCTCTTGTAAGAGGTGATTGAGTTGGTATCCCTCTTGTGTAGAGGTGATTGTGGAAATATTGTTTGGCTCCCTCTAGTGAGAGGTGGAGATTGTTTTCCATTAATTTGCAAAGGAGAAAATTTACAATAAAGATTTTGAGGAGCTAAATTATAAGTATCTTAAAAAGATTACAAGTAGATCTCCTCAGAGATTCTGGAGAAGTGTGCAGATAGGAGTCTGGTCAGCGCGCGACCACTTTGTCCCTTTGACGATGCGAGCGATGAGATTCCCTTCTCGCCTGGTTCCGGGAATCAGAGAATAGAAGGTTGGTAGAACCCTCTTGCTACTTCTCAAAACCGCCTTCAATTAGGAATTCCTTCTCGCTGATTCCGGAGATTCCTTGAGAAGAAGGTATTAGGGTATCAGCACCCTGAATAGAGAAGTAATTCTCTAAAAAGCATCTGAATTCAAGAGCGCGCGGTGCGTCGTGAAGAAGTCTCTCGAGAAGAAGAAGTCGTCTTTGTGCCTCTCTTCCTCTCTTTCTTTGTGTGCCTCTGGTGGGCTATTTATAGGGAGAGCAAGGGTATAAACGTCCCTTAAAAATATGGAAACAGATTGAATCAAATCTGTTTAAATCTAAAAAGTAGCCTTGCTGTGAGGCTAAGATTAGCTTCTGCGAAGCTAGAAATGGTAGGTCGATTGATCTTCTTGATCTGTTTTGATCCTTTTCATATCGTTGGAGGATTTTCCCTGATCTCCTTACTCGTTTTAAGAGAGTCAAGAGATTGTGGCAATCAACTGCCGAATTTGATCTCCGATTTGATCTTAATGGATTTGATTTGATTAGATCAGATCTCATCCAGAGATTTGATTGGTCAAAGGTTGACCATAGCAGACCAACAGCGGCACTGCCCGCTTTGAACTCAAAGCGGAGCTGGAGGCAGTTTTTGGCGAAGTCCGAAAGAAGCTCTTCGTCTGTGGCGAAACTACGATATACCCTTTATGCGCAATTGTGTATGGCTTCAGGCAAAGCTGACTCTCTCTGGCGAAGTTATAAGTTAGCTTCTTGGCGAGGCTTTGACTGGCTTCAAGGCGAAGTCGGATGATCCTAGCCTCTCAAGCGAGGCTATCCCTTTGGGCTCATGTGATGCTAAGTGCTAGCACCTTAGACCTGCTGAGGTCTGTTCAGAAATAATCGGGTTCACTGTCTGCTTGCTGGATCAGTAGAGTCCAAATTGCTTCCTGTCCCTCTCGTAGATGGGTGAAAACTGGTCTTCAGCTCGTCTGTCACTTGTCTTTTGTAAATGTCAACAACTTTAGACATTGTTCGGACCAATAAGAATCTTGTCTTTTTAAGTGTCAACAGAGATTGTGTTGGAATCCCTCAAGTGTGAGGTGATGGTGTTTGTGGTGGCTTTGTGCCTAGCCTCTAAGTGTAGAGGTTGTGTTGTATTTGAGAGAGGAATTGTGTACTCTCGGTTATTGTATTACCCCAAATCCTCAGTGGAGGTTCCCTGTGTGGGAAGTCCTGTGTAGACGAGTTAGCGGAAATCCTTCTGTGTGAAGGCGGGGACGTAGAGCTGGGTGTTCGAACTTCGAAACATATCTTAGTATTTGCGTTTGATCCACTTTCTCTAACTCTCTCTTGTATTGTGCCTTGCATTGATTCATATTGTCATATCACTCTTATATGCTTGGTTGTGTTTGTTTGTGTGCCTCACTTGTGTTTAACCACGAGAGCTTCATATAGCACCACAACTCTTATTCAGAGGTGTAACCCCCTAATCCCCAGTGTACGTATCACAGTATCAGTACGCAATACGGCGTATAATGTTGATTTGACCTCCAAGGTAGTCTGATTGAGCCGATTTCAGTTTCAAAAATTATTTTCTAATATTTTAGATTTTTCAGGATTTTCTGAAATTTTTCTGGATTAGTTTGGAAAATCTCCGTAGTCGGTGTCGACCGATACCGATAATCATCTTTACGATTTTTATTTCACAAATGGAGTGGTATTTTGAGAATTCGCTTTCACCATGTATCTTAGAATCGTATTATCTACGTTCGGGTAGTTTTGGAAATTTTCTAAATTTATCGAAAATCCGGTCAAACCGGTGTCGCCCAGTATTGGCGAGACACTCCGAGATTTTTAATTTGCAAACCAGACAAAATTTCTGTAAACCATTTTCATATTACGTCTCAGCGTAATATTCTCTATTTCTGTAATTTTTGGGCACTATTCGGAGCTGGTCAAATATTGAGCCAATCTATAATAATAAAAATATTATTATAAAAATCTTTCTTTTTCTTTTCTCTTACATCTTCTTCCACACACTTCTCCTCCACCGCCTAAAACCCAACCGCCTCTTCTCTCTCCTCTTATTTAAAATCCTCTCCTCATTTCCTTCTCAAACTCAATTTCTCTCTCTCTCTCTCTCTTCTCTCTCTATAACTCTCTCTCTCTCTCTTAAACCCTTCTCTCTCTCTCTCTCTTCTCTCTCTTTTTCCCCCCAAAACTCTCTCCCTCTCTCTCTGTACAGATACCCAAAACGGGGGGCAGACCCGACGTCAGTGGCCAAGCCGCCGCAGGCGCCGCCGGCGGCGCGCCCCGGCCGGCTGGGGCCACCGCCGCCCCCACCTTCTTCTTCCCCTTTTCTTCTTCTTTTCTTTCCTTTTTTTTTCTTTCTCCCTCTCTTTCTCTTTCCCTCTCTCTCCTAATCCTCTCTCGCCCGCGGCCTGAAGCGCCGTCGCGCCGTCGGCGGCCGGCCGCCGCGCAGGAGGAGCAGCAGCAGCAAGCTGCTGCTGCTGTTGTTTCTTCTTTATAGGTTTGGGTTAGACCCCAAACCCATTCACTCCTATTGGGTTTAAGTGAAACCCATTAACCCGTTTACCCAAAAACCCATTAACCCCAATAACTTATGTTAGTGGGTTTGGGTCGTGGATTCAAACCCGACCCGTGAATAGCCAACCCGCATCCGAAACCCAATAAAGGTAATTTTGTAGAAAATCCCCTGCTACTTTTATTTGCATTTAAATATTTTTATTATATATTAACCCTATTTGTTATGATTTAGTATTCGGGCGATATCGGAGCATCCTGACTCCGATTGGGCGATTCTAGATTCGTTGTGATCATGGGAAAGAGAGCGACATTCCTATGGCTAGTTTGTGAGTGTTTTCTTTTTATAAATGATAGTTTTACCATGTTTAGTGAATTGAGTGATAGCTTAATTAATAAAACTTGCTTATAATAATAAAACTTGATTATCGGTACATCCTTAAAATGTCATGGTTGGAAATCCCAGTAAGTAAAACATCATGATAGATAGATATGACTGATATTCTTATACCATGTATATATTTCCGAAGTTACTAATAGTCATAAGTACAACTAGCCACTAAATGGATAATTAAAAGAGACTATTATGATCTTGGTATAATAATTATTACAAGTAGGGATATATGGCATGATTACCATTACTAGACTTACACCGAACACCAGTCCTACAGGCACTCGTATTATCATTACACGAACATTCTAGTACAAGGGACATTGCATTTAGAATAATGACTGATTACACTAGATACTATTAGTTTATGTACAAGTGTCATTGTTCATGAATCATGAATCACTGTTCTATAAACATTCACCGGTATACATGTATGCTTGTTTTATATTCTTGTCATATAGATCACTGGTCATATTGCATGTATTATTGTTACATGTATCTTCCTGTATTCCCGGTATATGAATATTTCCCGTTACTGATATTGATATTCCCGTTCCTGGATATATGATTTGTTGATATGCGATGTGTGGCTTCCCACATCTACTGTTTCATGTTTCCAGTTATCATGCTACCATGCACTGTTCTAGTACTTGATATACTGTGTAGTTCATACTTGTCTTCTGGTACACCAGTTATTAGCACAGTCACGCCAGCGTCCGGCGGAACATGTGTGGAACTAAGTGCCACACGGAGCAAAGTGCCACATCACACCTATCTGTGGTGGGGGCCACCTCTTGAATCGTGGGGTCACCTCTAGAATCCTCACTCCGTCTGGTGTTGGGTGACGAGGATGTCTCCGGTGTTCTTGTTATTGATATTGTTACTGACCAGACTCAGTATTCTTGTTATATATGGTATTCCCGTTATACGCACGGTCATGCTGGCGTCTGGCACATGGTATGTGAAAACTAAGTACCACACGGAACAAAGTGCCACACCACAGACATGGTGGGGGCCACCTCTTGAATCCGTGGGGGCCACCTCTAGAATCCCACATCGCGGGGTGTCGGCATAATGGAGGCATCCTCAGTGCACTGACTATTCAGACCCAGTACATGACACATTTAATAACCCAACAATAGTGATGTCAGGAACACTTGTTATTTGGTCACTCTCTCGTTTGGATAATGGTACCCGTATGCCATGTCCGGATGGGTTCGACTGGAGTGCGGGATCCAGTATGAACTACCAGTGGTATAGGACACTGGAAGAGATTGATTAAAATACCGAGTGCTACTGATTGTTATTATTGTATAAATAACATGACTGCCTGATATATTTATCCTATTGTATAGATATACTTGTTACTGTTCCTGATCATTTATCCGCTATCATGTTACATGTATACTTGTTACTTTACCTATTACATGTTACTCTTTCTGTGGTGGCATATTACGCATGTTCTGCATTGCATCTATTCTGTTTCTGTCTTCTGTATACCTTGCAGACATCATTATTGCATATGCACAACACAGTATTGTGGTTCATATTGCATATGCCCACCTACATGTTCACTTCTATCACGTCACCACTAGCATGTTTATTTCTATTACGTCACCACTAAACCACATTATTTGTGCTATCACCTGGATACGACTATAGACCTGACCCGATGATAACCGGTTAGGTAGTGATGGTAGTAAAAGATGACCTGTTTACATGTTCCTACTGCTTACATGTTGATATTTCTACTGCTTATTATATGGTATCCCTGTTACAACATCATGTATTATATCTTATTATCGTGCTTGTATTACTATTGTATCTATTATTGTCTCCTTTATTTTACCACTCACTAGGTCGCTTTCTGACGACCCTGGGTTTGCGTGCCCAGTTGGAGATCCGAGTTACCGTAGTATCAGAGAGTGCCTTGGAGTCACCTAGGAGATTCCTCATCGAGACCCTTCATAGGTATCTTTCTGCTTTAATGTTGTTATCTTATTTGTCCCTATTTTTCCTATCTGTTATGATCACTCACCTTTTTCTGCAGGTATTCTTGTAACTTATTTCCGGCTGGAACCCTTATTACCATGGAGGTGTTTCCCTGTACTGAGGCTTAACGTACGCGTGAGGTTATTCACCTCGCGTATGTACGTCGCCATAATGTCCCCATACCTGCGGGATCGGGGCGTTACATAGTGGTATTAGAGCCTAGGTTCACACCTGGTGTGGGTAACCACCTGGGTCAATCCTCGGGCTCTTACCAACAGTACAATCAGGTTCAGATTAACTGATCTGTATCTGAATTTGGGGAGTCCAGCAACGAGTACAAGAATACCATGCCCTTGACAATTCATTCCTTGACTCGTTTGTATTCCTTCCCTCCTTCCAGTTGTCAACCAGAACATCCGATTTCCTTCTCGTTTTCCTTGCATCGTCTTGCTTCCTATCGTTAGGATTTGTTCACTACCATACTTCTCCATCCCGAGTTCCTTATAGATAGCAGAGTGCGCAGCGAAAGTGTCGTGGACCCGTCACCTTGAGGTTTTGGGGTTAGAAATATTATTTTTCCACCTGAATTGAAATTTTGAGGACGAATTTTTGTAAGGTGAGGAGAAATGTAACCCCTGATCCCCAGTGTACGTATCACAGTATCAGTACGCGATACGGCGTATAATATTGATTAGACCTCCGTGGTAGTCCGATTGAGCCGATTTCAGTTTAAAAAATCATTTTCTAATATTTTAAATTTTTTAGGATTGTCTGGGATTTTTTGGATTAGTTTGGAAAATCTCCGTAGTCGGTGTCGACCGACGATACCGATAATCGGCTTTACGATTTTTATTTCACAAATGGAGTGGTATTTTAAGAATCCGCTTTCACCATGTATCTTAGAATCATATTATCTATGTTCGGGTAGTTTTGAAGATTTTTAAATTTATCGAAAATCCGGCCAAAACCGGTGTCGCCAGGTATTGGCGAGACACTCCGGGATTTTTATTTGCAAACCAGATAAAATTTCTACAAACCATTTTCATATTACATCTCAGCGTATTATCTCTATTTTTTGTAATTTTTGGGCATTGTTCGGAGCTGGTCAAATATTGAGCCAATCTTATAATAATAAAATATTATTATAAAACTCTTTCTTTTCTTTTCTCTTCCATCTTCTTCCACACACTTCTCCTCCACCGCCTAAACCCAACCGCCTCTTCTCTCTCCTCTCATTTAAAATCCTCTCCTCATTTCCCTCTCAAACTCAATTTCTCTCTCACTCTCTCTCTTCTCTCTCTAAAACTCTCTCTCTCTTAAACCCTTCTCTCTCTCTCTCTCTTCTCTCTCTCTTTTTCCTTCCAAACTCTCTCCCTCTCTCTCTCTGTACAGATACCCAAAATGGGAGGGGGGGCAGACCCGACGTCAGCGGCCAGGCCGCCGCCGCAGGCGCCGCCGCCGGCCGGCCTCGGCCCGTCCGGCGCCACCGCCGCCCCCACCTTCTTCTTCCCCTTTTCTTCTTCTTTTCTTTCCTTTCTTTTTTTCTTTCTCTCTCTCTTTCTCTTTCCTCTCTCTCTCCTCATCCTCTCTCGCCCGCGGCCTGAAGCGCCGCCGCGCCGCCGACGGCCGGCGGGACCGCCGCCGGCAGGCCGGCCGGCCGGCCGCGCAGGAGCAGCAGCAGCAAGCTGCTGCTGCTGTTGTTTCTTCTTTATGGGTTTGGGTTAGACCCAAAACCCATTCACTCCTATTGGGTTTAAGTGAAACCCATTAACCCGTTTACCCGAAAAACCCATAACCCCAATAACTTATGTTAGTGGTTTGGGTCGTGGATTCAAACCCGACCCGTGAATAGCCCAACACGCATCGAAAACCAATAAAGGTAAATTTGCAGAAAACCCCTGCTACTTTTATTATTTGCATTTAAATATTTTTATTACATATTTAACCCTATTTGTTATGATTTAGTATTCGGGTGATATCAGGAGCATCCGGACTCCGATTTGGGCGATTTCTGGATTCGTTGCGATCGTGGGAAAGAGAGCGACATTCCTATGGCTAGTTTGTGAGTGTTTTCTTTGTATAAATGATAGTTTTACCATGTTTAGTGAACTTGAGTGATAGCTTAATTAATAAAACTTGCTTATAATTAATAAAACTTGATTATCGGTACATCCTTAAAATGTCATGGTTAGGAAATCCCATTAAGTAAAACATCACGATAGATAGATATGACCTGATTTCTTATACATGTATATATTTCCGAAGTTACTAATAGTCATAAGTACAACTAGCCACTAAATGGATAATTAAAAGAGACTATTATGATCTTGGTATAATAATTATTACAAGTAGGGATATATGGCATGATTACCATTACTAGACTTACACGAACACCAGCCTACAGGCACTCGAATTATCGTTACACGAACATTCTAGTACATGGGACATTGCATTTAGAATAATGACTGATTACACTAGATACTATTAGTTTATGTACTAGTGTCATTGTCATGAATCACTGTTCTATAAACATTCACCGGTATACATGTATTGCTTGTTTTATATTCTTGTCATATAGATCACCGGTCATATTGCATGTATTATTGTTACATGTATCTTCCTGTATTCCCGGTATATGAATATTTCCCGTTACTGATATTGATATTCCCGTTCCTGGATATATGATTTGTTGATATGCGATGTGTGGCTTACCACATCTACTGTTTCCTGTTTCCTGTTATCATGCTACCATGCATGTTCTAGTACTTGATATACTGTGTAGTTCAAACTTGTCTTCTGGTACACCAGTTATTAGCACAGTCACGCCAGCATCTGGCGGAACATGTGTGGAACTAAGTGTCACACGGAGCAAAGTGCCACATCACACCTATCCGTGTGGGGGCCACCTCTTGAATCTGTGGGGGCCACCTCTAGAATCCTCACTCCGTCTGGTGTTGGGTGACGAGGATGTCTCCGGTGTTCTTGTTATTGATATTATTACTGACCAGACTCAGTATTCTTGTATATATGGTATTCTCGTTATACGCACGGTCATGCTGGCATCCGGCACATGGTGTGTGGAACTAAGTGCCACACGGAACAAAGTGCCACACCACAGACATTGTGGGGGCCACCTCTTGAATCCGTGGGGGCCACCTCTAGAATCCCACATCGCGGGGTGTCGCATGATGGAGGCATCCTCAGTGCACTGACTATTCAGACCCAGTACATGACACATTTAATAACCCAACAATAGTGATGTCAGGAACACTTGTTATTGGTCACTCTCTCGTTGGATAATGGTACCCGTATGCCATGTCCGGATGGGTTCGACTGGAGTGCGGGATCCAGTATGAACTACCAGTGGTATAGGACACTGGAAGAGATTGATTAAAATACCGAGTGCTACTGATTGTTATTATTGTATAAATAACATGACTTGCCTGATATATTTATCCTATTGTATAGATATACTTGTTACTGTTCCTGATCATTTATCCGCTATCATGTTACATGTATACTTGTTACTTTACCTATTACATGTTACTCTTTCTGTGGTGGCATATTACGCATGTTCTGCATTGCATCTATTCTGTTTCTGTCTTCTGTATACCTTGCAGACATCATTATTGCATATGCACAACACAGTATTGTGGTTCATATTGCATATGCCCACCTACATGTTCACTTCTATCACGTCACCACTAGCATGTTTATTTCTATTACGTCACCACTAAACCACATTATTTGTGCTATCACCTGGATACGACTATAGACCTGACCCGATGATAACCGGTTAGGTAGTGATGGTAGTAAAAGATGACCTGTTTACATGTTCCTACTGCTTACATGTTGATATATTTCTACTGCTTATTATATGGTATCCCTGTTACAACATCATGTATTATATCTTATTATCGTGCTTGTATTACTATTGTATCTATTATTGTCTCCTTTATTTTACCACTCACTAGGTCGCTTTCTGACGACCCTGGGTTTGCGTGCCCAGGTTGGAGATCCGAGTTACCGTAGTATCAGAGAGTGCCTTGGAGTCACCTAGGAGATTCCTCATCGAGACCCTTCATAGGTATCTTTCTGCTTTAATGTTGTTATCTTATTTGTCCCTGTTTTTCCTATCTGTTATGATCACTCACCTTTTTCTGCAGGTATTCTTGTACTTATTTCCGGGTGGAACCTTATTACCATGGAGGTGATTCCCTATACTGAGGCTTAACGTACGCGTGAGGTTGTTTTCACCTCGCGTATGTACGTCGCCATAACGTCCCCATACCTACGGGATCGGGGTGTTACAAGAGGAATCAAGAGGAGTTAGTCCAGAGCCCTTCACGGGAATTCGGCTACACTCGTTGGTTACACTAAGTGTGTTGCATTAAGTTTGTAATTTTCGCATTATTATTCATAGATTAGCGTACACCTATTCACCCCCCATATAGGTATATCTTTTAATTGGTATCAGAGCCTACACTCCTGATATTTGGTTTAACCACCTAGGAGTGCGATCTTGGTTAGCTAATCTATCATTTGCATTTGCACACTTATATTGTTTACACACACTCACTCATGGATTGCTTGACACCTCCCATGTTTGATGTTTCCAACATTGACATGAAGGAAAATACCTCACGTATACGCGCTAAGCTTTAAGTAACCTGAACAAGTTATAAAAGCCTACTTTAATGAATCTATGATCACTGAAATACTACATATAAATTCCATACATGATAGCATATGAATATGAAAATGGAATAACAAACTGATGATTATGTACAGAGAATCAGGAAGACAATAGGAATGCAAGAGAAATAAGAATACCGATAAACCAATAAATGAAAACTCCGGCTCCTCGCGAAGTGTATGATCTCAACGTACACCTGATCAATGAAATAAAATATCCAATATCAAGATGTGCAAATTTAGGATCATCAGAAAGTGACTCAACGAGTGTGTAAAAAAAGGGGGAAGATGCTTATGCATATGAACAGTGTGTACATATCACTATACTAATATGAAAACACAGCATAAAAAATATCATAAATGAAGAAATGAATACAAGATAACTTATAGCACTAAAAAATAGTAGGTAGAAGATAATTGATTATCAGTATCTGAAATAAAGCTATGAATGAAATATAACTCATATCACGATAAATCAACTACTGATACCAAAGAGTAATCTAGATATATCTCTAGTCTAGTTGGTTATTATTAACTTAACTAATATATTACTTAGCTACATCCCATTCCATAGCCATTTTTTCACATAACAAACAAGATTACGTTTGTGTAACTACCTGTTAATGTAGTGAATATAATTTGGAAGGGTATCGTGCATGCCCCGTACCACGGTCTTACATTCCTGACATTGAACCAGGACGGACTGCAAGGCCCTAATAACTGAAGACCACAACTCCACACAAAAGAATAACTGGTGTAGTGTTGTAGTCTGGGCATAACCCTAATAATTGAGAACTAAATAATTGAATAACTAGGTAGACAATACTACCTTAGTTTCCTATGGTAGAACCTAAACTCAGTATATCATAAACAAGTCCTTCTAAAATACACGATATGCATTATCAGGTAATTACCCCTGTTCCTCGGGGTTATGATATCTTTTATAACAAGCAAAAATTTAAGTTATTATTAAAATAAATTAGTGATTGGATAACTCCAATAACTGATGATGTCAATAATAGCTGAAAACTGAATAACTGAAACTAATATCTAATAACTGACATCTGAATACTGAAGATATAGAGTCAATAATCACAAATTTATCACTAAGTACTGATAACTGATACAAAACTCTGATACTATATAATCACCGATATCAAAGAAATCACTCTCACAATAACTCTATCTCTATAAATGAATAATTAAAGTAATGAATAACCAAACATGAAATACATCATATATCCTCAAGACCAACTAGGTCAACTGACACTGAAATCACAAATGAAGAATGAACATCCTCAAGATCAAACTATCCAACCATGATCAAGATCTTAACTAAAGAATGTAACGTTCTCAATCAATATGAAATCTAGATCATCTATACATCTAGTATCTAACGTCAATAAGATCATTAATACTCAATTAATGTAATTAGGTAAATCTAGAAAAAAAATTTCAATAATCCAAAACTAAGATCATATTACACATCGGTATCAAAGGTAAAACTTTGCACAATACCTGATGAGAATCCAACAAAAAAAACTTTGCACAACACCTGATGATAATCCAATAAAAAATTATTCTCATTTGTATACTGATCAAGATCCAATGAAAAGAATATAAAGTTCAGGTCCATTCCAACTCCAACAAGTTCATATCAATCCGCGTATCAGTAAATGAGTCTATCGATAAAGCAATGTCACATCTACCTATCCTCAATATCTGAAAGATTTCTGGTCAAAATAATCACCAACAATTGCCGATAAAAACTATACATAAAATATGCTATATGTCCTCAAAAAATGAACTAGGCCAGCAAATCAAAAGATCAAATCAAATCACGATATAAGATGTATCAATACTAGGTCTAGCCAATAACGTCGAACAACTAACACATGAAATGGCGTTGATAAATGCTTATATCCACTAAATGAATAAGATGAATGCTCACTGATGACTCATGAAGTGATACGAGTAATCATACTAATAAAATATATCAATCGTTCATTGAAATGATACGAGTAACATATAAATTCTACTGATAACGATAAATAAGAAAATAATATAAGAGCAAACCTCACATGAAATGATGCGGCTTCGGATCTGAATTATCGTCTGGTCTGTACTGCACGAACTGATATGGATCTCCAAATCATCTCGTGTGTCGGTCTTTGAATCTCCTGACGTTTCAGCACTCTGCGAACGCGAATCCGGATCGGGACTGGGTCTTTTGTTATCGGGTTTAGATCACGCAATTGGATCTGAATCGCTGCAACACGTAATCAACACACACACACACACATAAACATAAATACACGCTTAACACCCACATGTGTACATGCACTCTACACACACGTGCACACAGACACATACATATACATCCACATACATATATATACAAGTATACACATGCATACACACTATATATATACAAAGCCATACATACATACACATTCCAATACACTCACACACACTCACGCGTACACACACTCACACGTACACATACATACACAATATATAACACGCCGCGTATTACACCCACACACCACACATATAATTATATACATACATGCTAATTTGTACACTCAAACACACACATATACACACATGTTCACAGAAAAAGAATGCATGCAGAGGTAGAGAAGTGAAACACACAACACTATTATAGAGAAGTACAGACGAAGAGAAAGAAGAGAGAGTGATCTCACGCACCAGGGGGTGAAGGCAGTGCGCGGTTGGTGGCACGGCCAGAGGAAATTAGGCTGGAGTAAGGCATCATGGCTCACCGCCGGTGGATCTTGGAGGTGGGTGAAGTTGCGGCTAGGGAGACAAATGCATAAGGGAGATGGCCATTGGGGAGGCGGTGGGGGCGGTGGTGCATGGAGATTGTGCAGGGGTGGAGAGAGGGAGGTTGGGATCTCACGATCATGGAGGAGAAGACTATGGTGTGGGGAGCTTGCTCGTCTGCTATAGGGGGTGCATGATCGGGGAAAAATCGCGCACAAAAAGTGTATGTTTTGAAATTGATATTTAAAGTGTGTGTGCTTTGGCTTCCTCGATACTTCCGTTATAGCATAGAGGCTAAAATGAGTCGAATCCATAAGGATGGGAGGCGATAGAAGCTTACACGTTATGTTCACGTGTATGTAACGGTTCTTCAAAGTTTTAAAGAATGAAAAGAAAGGAAAAGAGAACAGTACGGTGAAATATGAAGAAGTGGGAAAACATATAAAAGAATGATTTTTGTGATTTTTGATATTTTTAAAACAAAGTGAAAAAGAAAGAAAACTCACAGCTACTAACTACTAATGACTCACCAACATGCTAACCTCTTAGTGATTGTGGCAATCAACTGCCGAATTTGATCTCCGATTTGATCTTAATTGGATTTGATCTGATTAGATCTGATCTCATCTGGAGATTTGATTGGTCAAAGGTTGACCATAGCAGACCAACAGCGGCACTGCCCGCTTTGAACTCACAGCGGAACTGGAGGCAGTTTCTGGCGAAGTCCGAAAGAAGCTCTTCGACGGAGCTAGAAGTCGTCTGTGGCGAAGCTACCATACACCCTTTCTGCGCAGTTGTGTATGGCTTCAGGTGAAGCTGACTCTCTCTGGAGAAGTTATGAGTTAGCTTCCTGGCGAGGCTTTGACTGGCTTCAAGGCGAAGTCGGATGATCCTAGCCTCTCAAGCGAGGCTATCCCTTTGGGCTCATGTGATGCTAAGTGCTAGCACCTTAGACCTGCTGAGGTCTGTTCAGAAACAATCCGGGTTCACTGTCTGCTTGCTGGATCAGTGGAGTCCAAATTGCTTTCCTGTCCCTCGGAGATGGGTGAAAACTGGTCTTCAGCTCGTCTGTCACTTGTCTTTTTTAAATGTCAACAAGTTTAGACATTGTTCGGACCAATAAGAATCTTGTCTTTTTTAAGTGTCAATAAGACCCCCTTCAAAGTTTTTGAAAGTCTGCAATAGCTCAGACTTCGAAACACTTTGAACTGCTTTGATCGGTGGTACGTGGAGTATGAACGTCGCCATGGTGGTGAGTTCAGCTTCGCTTTCAATCCTGCTTTGGGATAAGTTCATCGAAGAATTATACAGGTTCGCAACTCGGAGTAGCTTCGCGTCTGGGTAGATTCGCATCGGATAGCTCCGCATATGGGTTTCCTGAAATAGGTTCGCTTTGGAACATCTGTTGCTTTCCAAGGCCAACTGCCGTGGGCCGGTTACGAGAAGGATTACTTCTTCTCTCGCACTAATCGAGGGAGATATTCTCCCCTTGTGCATTTCTGAGGGAGGATATTCCCTTTCTTCAAGACGCAATAAGTGCCTTCATGAGGGACGTTTCTTCCTTTGCACGGTTCTAAGGGAAACCGTCCCTTTTCTCAAGGCGCAATAAATGCCTTTAATTTGCTCGTGCTTCCACGCTTGAAGCGGCAGCGCTCAGGCCACGGGGCCTATAAATAGGACACTTGAGGTCCTCTGAAGAGAAGTGATCTGCTCTTCTCCTCTTCTCTTGGTTGAGAGAGATACTCAGATCTCTGAAGTAGTGGGAATGCCCACTCTGGTCATTATCCGGCCAAGGACCGGTAAGTCTTGATCATTCAACGACTTCACCAATTTTAAGGAATTCATCTCCTTTAATTTAGCTTAACAGCTGCTTCAGGGATTTGTTTCCCTTGTTCTTCATTTTGCAATTGGCTGATCTGCAGAGAAGGATTTCATCATAGCTTTCCAACGAAGCTATCATCTTGATTTGATCAAAGAAAGATTATTGCATGCCTGTTAAGTCCGCTACACAGGCAAAACTTGGGACTTCGTCTCTTCAAAGTTGAGCCAGTCTTGCCATATAGGTGAGGCTAAGACTGTGTCCCACAGGATCAGTCTGGCTTAGCCATATAGGCGAGGTTAGGACTTGGCGTTTGCTTAGCTATCCCATCATTGCTGTGCAAGCGAGGCTTATCCTCTGCTTTAACTGAAATCGGATTGCTTCGCCCCAAAGAATCTGACTTAGTATTTTTGCAGCTTCTCCTGTGTTTAACTGCTAATCTGTTCCAATTTGCATTGCAGTGAGCTATGTTCGCCAATCTTGTGACTTGATGAAAGAGACCGAAAAGTTGCCTTATGCTTCCCCAGTTGAGATCTTACTTTTAATCAGGAGGAACAAACTGGGGCAGCTGATGTGTGTCCCAGAGGCTGTTGGCAGTCGCTTATCCGAGATGATCTCCTTCGAGGCGAGGCTGGTAGTCGCTTATCCGAGATGATCCATTTCGGGATAGTGGACGTCACTAGTAAGGTCGCGGAACTTCCCATTGCCAATTTTTATCAAAGACGATCCGACCTGCTGGTGGCAATCAGTCCTTTGCCAATTTTGATCAAAGACGATCCGGCGCTCTGGTGGCAAAATCTGCCATTATGTGAAGGATCATGACCCTGTCCTTGTGGCACAATCTGTCCAGATGACACCATTTGTCCTGGTGGCACTATCTGTTCTGGTTACGACCTTGTGCAGGAGGAAGGCATTTTGTGTCCAGTTGGTCTGGCTTGAAAGCAGATAAAACCACTTGTATGCCTTTTGAACAAATGACTCTGCTGAGCAACTGAATCTGTTGTATGAAACACAACCTTAATGTAGTATCAATGTACCTTTTCTTTTAAATCAATGAAAGTTCATTTTCTGCTCATCTGATTTTTGCTTGCCTTCATTGAGAATTTAAGAGGACTTGAATCAGTTAGGCGGAGCTAAACTTTGCACAAAGTTAAGGACATGATCCTTTCTAAATGAGCTTCCGGTGAAGCTGTCATATCCGCGAACTGTGCCTTTTAGTGGAGCTAAGGCAATTCTTTTGGCGAAGTTCTTAATGGATTGTGCGAAGTCCGTATTTTGACCCACGGCAAAGTTAACCCTTAGTGGGGTTGAATCAGTACTTCTCGGGAAGGCGCTTTAGGCGCCGTTTCAAATTAATTCGAAACGGCAGCCTGTGCTCTTTTCGAGGCATCATTTCATGCGCGCATCGGCCTATAAAAGCCCAATCGGGCTGAGAAAGAGCAGATCTCTTTGCTTGAAATTTTTAGAGAACTTTGACTCTTTTTCTTCTTCTTTCCTCCTTATTCAAGATTTCAAGAACTTCCATAGTTCTTTTAATGGCACCCAAGAGACGAGCGGGGAAAGAAGTGGCAACTTCTGCAGCAGAGGGTCCTTCTCCTCCTCTGGTCATCGAACGACCAATCGCCAGTAAGGGACTTCCTCTTTGATTAGAGACTGCCGTCTCTCTTTTAAAGCTGATATTTGGCTATCTTTGGATGAATCCAGAATCGATCAATCATGATCTGTTATTCTTGGAGAATCCATTTCCCTGCATTTCCCTTATTTTCTTGAACGAGAATTCAAGAACTGAAGAGTTTTTCTTTAAGCTTTCAGGCGAAGCTATCCCTTAGACTGTCTTCATCCTGTTGAACAACAGGATACGGATCTGCCCCTTCAATCATGGCCGTAAAGGATTAATAATAACTTTTGACCATAATGCCCTTTTGACGAAGTTAGTCCTCAGGGCTGTACTGCCTTCTGCTTAAGCTTTCGAAGCGAAGCTATCACTTGGACGTTTTCTTGCAACTGCGAGGCTAAGCTTTGGCGAAGCTGTCGTCTTGCTAGCTTCACTCGGAGAGCGAGGCTATGCCTTAGCGGGGGTTGTGTTTTTGTCTTCACTTGGCTGATGAACTAATCATAATTCTCTTTGCTCCTGCAGTGCACTATACTCATGGTCCTTTGAACAATCTGTTTGGGATGACCAGAGGAGCGGATGGCAATATCAGCCTGCAATTCAAGGGCAGGCTTCTCTGTTTAGTGAGCGGAGCTCTCTCGTTCGGGACACGCTTATCCATGGTGGTGATCAATACACCACGAGGAGCATTCTGACTACGGCTCCCCTTGAAGATATTGACCGTCGAACTATAGGAAGCCTGACTTCATGTTCGGGGATGCCGCGCTAGACGCTGATCGCCAGCTGGCCGGTGAAGGGCAGTGAATTTTCTAATTGGATGGCGAGAAGTTCTACCTTCCGTCCAACAAGCAACATTTTTCTTTGTCTTCCTTCCAGTGTGTGACGCAGGCTCGGAAGATGGCATGGGAAGTGAGCCAAAATACCGACTCCATCCATGTAGGGAAATTGATGCATCAGTCTCCTGGTTATGCAAGGGCGGGGCCTCGTCATTGCATAATGGGTTACATCCTGAGAATGTATCGCGAGAGATCCCAGTGGGAGAAAATCTTGCTGTGGGCTGACCTTTGGCAACCAGTTCTGCAAGGTCAATGGGAAATACCCAGCCACTGACTTCAGGACTCCAGTCTGGATTCACCCTCCGAAGGAGTGATGGAGGGATTTAACTACATATATCCTCGCTCATTTCGAGGAGGATCTGGAGAGGCTGAATCTCTATGAGGTCGTCCGGGCGACCTGTCACGGTATTGAGATGAACGTGGCGTGCTTCTACGCCATTTTTGAATTGTACTGCCCAGCTTCAGGGACTTTCTTCACCCCTGTTGGCGAATTGGGTATGGCCTTGCATGAGATGTGAGAAGTCTCTGCTCTGCCTTTTGGGTCTCTCCCATATGAAGAATACTTTCCGTGCGAGGCGGAATTGGTGCTTCTTGAGAAGCAAGAGCCTGCCTTGTTCGAGACCTACCGGGAGCTAATGTGCCACTTGTACATTTGCTCCAGTATGCACGGGGGCAGTAAGGGGACCTCCTGTAGCTTGAAGAGCTGGGGAGATTACTTGTTCCCAGATATGGGGAATACTCCTGAAGCGGCTCACTGTGGAGTTGTTGATGAAGACATCTTTGACCGGATGCAACAGCACTTCCAAGGGATCTAGTTGTGAAGGAAGACGATGGTCCTTATGAGAAGGGTGATGTCCTTCAGAGTTTCCATCATCAGGCTCGCCGGCCGATGTCTCGGAAGGCACTACTGGTTGGTTTCTTAACAGTCTGGCTTAAGAGGTGTGCGGTGTTGTCTTCTTCGGGTGACGTCGTTTATCCGAATGTCTTACTGCCCGCTGTTCGTTTGATTCATGGTCGTCCTCTGGGTCTTCTTCTGGCCATGGTGTACTGTATCCAGAGAGGCCTTCGTGCATTAACGGAGGCTTTTTGCAAGCCGCCAGCGACGAAGCGTGGAAAGGGAGCCACTTCGCCTCGCAATGGGCCCAATCCCAAGATAGGTCTCCCGTACACTTATTTGATGGCGTGGTTCGCCCTGCATTGTCCTTCTTTGATTGAAGATGGAGAGGACCCCCCGCAAGGTGTTCGAATGGCGCTTCTCCGCCGATTCGAAGGACGCTCGTGGCAGAAGACTTACGTGACTGAGGCCCGTAAATTGGTACGTCGCTATGACGTCTATAGTCTCTTCCGCTGTTTTCCCGTATTCGGGGTGCAGGTTATGAGGAAGAGTTCAAAGTGAAAAACACCTAGAGGGGGGGGGTGAATAGGTGTAAGTGCTAATCTAGGAACTAAATGCGCTAAATGCGGAAGCTAATGCAAATTATTGCAAAACACACTTAATACAATCAACAAGTGTAGCCGAATTCCCCGTGAAGGGCTCTGGACTAACTCCTCTTGATTCCCCTTGAATGGGTTGAGGTGCTATGTGAAGCTCTTGTTGATTAAGTACAAGTGAGGCACACACAAACAACCAAGCATATAAGATGATATATCAATATGAATATATGCAAGGCACAAATGCAAGCAATGTATGATATGAACAATGAATGATGCTTTGCACAAATAAAAGAGAGAGAGTTAGAGAGACAAGTGGATCAAACGCAAAGGCTAAGATATGTTTCGAGGTTCGAGCACCCAGCTCTACATCCCCGCCTACACCACCGTGTAGGATTTCCAATCCACTATAACGTCCACCGAGGACTCCCACCGAGGGAACCTTCACCGAGAAGGATTTTTACAACAAGGGAGTATCGAACTCCTCTCTCAAACACCGCCTCACAACCGAGGGGTAGGCCCGTAGCCAAACAACCACAACACCTCTACCGAAGAGGGTTTACAACCAAAACTCCACCTCTCACTAGAGGGAGTAAACCAATCACCCGATCACCTCTACCAAAGAGGGATACAAAAGGAATAAGGGTGTTTACAACAAGTGGTTCCAAAGACCACAAACAATCTCTCTTTCTTCTCTCTTTTCCACAAAACAAGATCCTAATAGATTAGGATAGAAGATAGCTCAAGTGTGGAAAAACTAAGTGTTTTGATCAAAGAAAACTCTTGGGAAAACACAACAAATGGTATAGAGATTTTGCTCAAAAACAATTCCCAAAACCTAGTCTCTTTGAAATAACAAAACACTTAAAAACAAACAAGATGAATCTTTTTACTCTTTAAACTCTTTTAAAAACTTCTTTTTAAAACCAGAGAATGGGAGAAAAATCAGTTCTAAAAATCTTAGCCAAAATCCCAAAGGAATGGGGTTTTTATAGGCCCATCAGAAAACTAGCCGTTACGCTGAGCTGGCAGCCTGACAGGCTACCGGTCGACCAGCCCAGTCGACCGCCAACGGTCAGAAATGTGACCGTTGGGCAAACATGGTCGACCAGCACGGTCGACCTAAACAAACAGAGAGCTCTGCTCTCAGACCCGGTCGACCCTGACGGTCGACCGTCCAATGTCTGCCAAACGTGCACAGATTTGTGCACGTCGGTCGACAGGCCCGGTCGACCGACTTCACCCAAGTCGACTATGCCAGTTGACTAGTCGACTGGTTGAAGCCTGGAACAGAAATCTGGGTCAGAAAAACAGTTTTAAAATATTTTGAAATTTTTTTAAGTCTTCTAAAAATCCACAAAACTTGTTTTAACATTTTATATTAAAACATAAACAAGTGATAAAATTTTCAAGATATATATCAATCATATCAATTCATTTTTGAGTCTGCAAATTTTATCAAAACCAACACTTGTATTTTTATCAAACTTGATTTTTCAATACATGAATAGGAAAGTCAAAATAAGTTTGTATAGGAAGTGTAAGCATGTATGTATAATTAGAATACATCTATTATACATATAAATTATTTAAACTTGTTTTGATCAAACTATTCATGAAAACCAAATCCAAAATATAAAACTTGTGTGTGTTGTGCACTTGAGCATATCAACTATTCTAAGCTTTACAAATGGATCTAAAACACACTAAACTATGGATACCTAAGTCTTCTTGACGATCTTCATCTTCAAGGCGACTCGATCCACAAACACCGTGATCCATGAGCTAGGCAAGGTATGATCTTGATGCTTTGGCCCTGGAATCACCATGAAAAGCTTCTAAACACCTTTGTTGAAGCTAATCACCAACTAATATCTTGCTAATGATCTGAAACTTAAAATCACAAGAATATTAGTTGTAACGCCCCGATTCCACGGATACGGGGACGTCACTGCAACGTATATACGTAGGTCAGAAAGTGCCCCCACGTATACACGCTAAGCATAAAAGTACAAGCAAGGATCAGAGTACAACACAAAGCGTGGTATACATACGTATGCCAACATAAAAGTACAAATACAAAGTCATCACAGTTTATGATAAACATTACATATTACATATGTCTTTTATCACAACCAAGTCCAAAAGTAAAATATACAATAAAGATACAAAATGCTCACGAGAAGGGTGAAGATCCCGTGAGTCAAAAGAGGAGTCTGGCACGAAGGAAGTAGAGTCAATCTGCCTGCTCACTAAGGGAAGCTCGATCTATTGTGGACGGCTCCACTTCGATCCAAGCTTCTAAACCTGAACATACAAATTCAAGGGAGTCAGGACCTCCAACAATGAACAGGCTATGTGCCAAGTGGCAAAGAGATAAGAATAGGGGGTTAGAACATAAGAGTGGTATATAAGGACGGGTATAACATAATATCCATAAAACCGAAAATCCAAGATAAAGCTGATTATAAGCAAGATTGATTGTATACGCTTAAGTCACGGTCACATGAGACTAGTACATCGAAGGAATAATCCAAACAAGGAAACCCTCATATATATACCTTTGTCTCATGCCACATAAATCCAAGCGTATAGAATCAGAGTTGCAAATCATACGATAGTCAAAACAGGAATACATAACAATAATAATCAGGGGTCCATAATATGAGTCATAACAGGAACTAAGATAGGAATTATAGCTGGTACACATAACAGGAACTATAACAGGAAACATAACTGACATCTATTATTATATTACTCGTCTGACCCATATATCTAGGTATGTGTCTCGGTATATATCCCAATTCACATACATCCATATATAAGCCAGTCGAGGGTCATTACCGGAAGTAGATGGAGAACTGATAAAGCTTCTTATAGTAGTTTCCATACACCTGGAACCAGTTTGGAGGCCCAAAGTCCCCCTAACAGTTATTTTCTGTGGGCCCAAAGTCCCACTAACAGTTATCTCCAATTTTTCATTCCCATACTATAAGCAAGATATCATTCCGGCATCCATCACTTCCTCCCATACCCCATACAAGTTGTAGCTTATTAAGATTATCAGATTACGGGAATAAACAATCATAACAGTAATAGCCCTACAGATTCAAGAGGTGGCCCCCACAGATTCAAGAGGTGGCCCCCACCGTGTGGTGTGGCACTTTGTTCCGTGTGGCACTTTGCTCTGAGGGAATGGATTCTAGAGGTGGCCCCCACCAAGTATGGTGTGGCACTTAGTTCCATAAAACAAGATAGGATTCCCGTAAACATAATAATCACAAGGTCAAGTATATCATGCTGGGTGTTATGTGATAGCATGACAAGGTGGTGATATATAACAAACAATAAAACATAACAAGAGATTGATAATAGGCCGGGTCAGTCATGACATAACAAGAGGGTCTAGCAAGGTAGTGGCATGTCAGGTGATATACATCAAATAAAGAGTCATGAAGTACAAGATACAAATACATGAACCAAGTATAAGATCTAAAGTTAAGAAGGTAAACAACTATAACAGACAGCTAAGATTAGTCGACTAGGGTCAAGGGAGTAGTCGACTAATAGAGGGGTTAGTCGGCTAACAGTCTGGTATAGTCGACTAAAACTGTGCACCAGAGAGTTGGGTTCTGATTCAGGAAAAGTTAGTCGACTAGGTGGAATATGTAGTCGACTAATAGGGAATACAAGTCGACCAACGGATACTTAAGTCGACTAGATCTGTGATACAGAGAGTTAAGGTTTTGGTTCAGGAAAGGGTAAGTCGACTAGGGTAAAAAGGGTAGTCGACTAGGGGTCTACAGTCGACTAATAATCTAAGCTAAGTCGACTAGAATCAAAGTTACAGAAAGTTGAGTTTTTGTTTCAGGAGTCGACTGGAGTAAAATAGTAGTCGACTAACAATAATTTATAGTCGACTAATAGTTAAGATGAGTCGACTAAAACTGTGTTCCAGAAAAGATCACGTTTCAATTTAAGGGTTCAAGTCGACTAGGTTCTAGGTTAAGTCGACTAATCGTGGTCGAATACAGAATACAGAACTGAATCTGGTGGTTGGGTTTGATAGTCTAAAAATGTGATTTTGATGTCATATGTGTACAAGATATGAAGGTACAAGCACAATAGGAATTGATCAAGTCTTGGTGAGTAAAAATACTCATTAGGAATCGTCAATCGACGTTTTATGCGCTCGAAAGGGTTGTGGTCGACGAATAGCACCTAAGTGATCCTTGGCGACGAAGAGAGCTACGATCCAAGCTCCAAAGCAGTTGCTTGAGCTGGAGGTGATGATCTTGTGGTGTTCTTGGAGTTGGGGTTGAGGTGAGAAGAAGGGGAATTTTGGTGAAGGCTATCTCCTTGTTGAAGTGAAGAAGAAGAGGAGTAAAATGTAAAGGAAAAACTTATATAAGATTGGGATTTTGTGAAGGAGGTGTAATGAGATAGAAGAGAGGGGGGTTCTTTTGCAAAAAGGAGAGGGTGAGGTGTCCCTCACTTGGCCACTTGGCCGGCCATGGAGGAGAGAGAGAAGGAGTGGCATTAAATGAGGAAGTAGGTGGAAGAGTGTGGGTGTTGTTGGAAAAGTGGGGAAAGTCAAAGCTTGTGGAAGAAGGAAGGAATTAGAGAAAAGGGAAAAAGGAAAAGGAAAAGAAATTACAAGAGAAGATATTTTCTCTTAAGCTCCAAAAATAATAATATTGAAAGGACTGGTTCCCGGGTTCAAGACGAGGATACGGAAAACATTTCGGAAAATACCGAAGTCGTCCGAAATTCAAGTATCTCGGAACGACTCACAAATTTTACCAAAAATCAATAATATTATTTTAAGAATCATAGTGAAATCCGTTTTAAGAAATACTTTATAGTTTTAAAACTAAAAATCCCGGAATCAGTTACCTACCGGCTCCGAAAGAATTTTCATAAATTCATAAAATCCTCAGAAAAAGAATGTAGGTAGAAAATATGATTCTAAGAAATAAAGTCTAAAGGACCATCTAGAAATTCCTAACTGTTTGTGAAATAAAAATCCGGGAAGCGGTCAGCGACACTGGCCGACACCGGTTTTGAAGAAATTCCTTTTAATTCAAGAAAAGTCCAGAAAATCATATAAAATCTAGAACATTGGAAAATGATATTTAAAACTAAGATCGGTCAAATCTAATTATCAGAATGTCCAAATCAAGTAACACTCTAGGATCGGGCCTTCGGTTCAGACTAAGGCTGACTCCAAGTCCACGAATCCAAATCCAAGTCAAAACAATCATATAAGGAATTCATAATACAGAATAAATACAGGAAACAAATCGAAAAATACGATTGAAAATCTGAATACGCAACTAAGTACGTAATCCGGGAACGGGGTATTACAATCCACCCACCTTACAAAAAATTGCGTCCTCGCAATTTCGTTAAGGGGCAAATGAATACAAAGGGGACATGGTTGGAATAAAGGTCTCATAAAACCAAAACAGGGGATAAGATAAACACAGGAAGGACCAGAATGAACAATGAAAGAATGATAAGGGAAATATTTAGAAAGATAACCAACTCAAATACAAGATTTGGGGTAGTGGTTACCGTGATATCCTAAGGCTCCTGATCTGGACACTGGTCTTCCCACTCTGCTGCATCGCCTGAGGCCTCTGCTGCCATGATGTGAACTTGGCCTCTACCCTGATCTGCTCTAGGTCTCATTCCCCTCTGCTGATGATCATACTGTTGGGGTGGAAATGGAACTCTTCGATCAATGGGTCCTGGGTTCCTCCTCAGTGGCGGCGCTGGAAGTGCTGGGGCTGGAAGAGCTGGTCTGACTGGTGCCGTATTCCCTACTCTTCTGAACAGGCAATCCCTTACTGCATGACTCCCTGCCCCACATGCTAAACATAATCCATTGGCCACTCGACAATCTCTCTTATAATATCCGGGCCTGTGGCAGAAATTGCATGTGATCTGAGGAAGAGGAGTTTGGAATGGTCTCTTGATCATTGGGCCTTGGGTTGCCCTATCTGCATCTTCCTCATCTATCAACTGAAAAGGCCTCTTCATGGCTTGGTTCCTCATCTGATTCACTTCTTCTTCTCCAACCCACGCTCCACTTCTCGAGCTATGGTGAGAACTTCAGAATAAGTCTTCAGCTGTTGGGGCATCAAGAAAACTTGGATGTCCATCTGTAATCCCTGCTGGAATCTGCTTGCCCGCTTCTCCTCATCCGACACCATATACGGAGCAAAGCGGCTGAGTCTGAGAAATTCCGCGGCATACTCATCCACGGACTTCTCCCGTTGCTGAAGTCTGATAAACTGCTCTTCCATGTTCTTCTGAGCAGTAGCAGGGAAGAATCTGCTGTAGAAACTCTTGGAGAACGTGTCCCAAGTAACAGGCTTCTCCAATCTTGCCTCCTCAGCTAGCCACCAAGTTCTAGCTACATCCTTCAATTGAATCTTGGCGACCTCCACTTGGTTCTCCTCGGGGACACGGGCTGCTTTCAACAAGTCTGATGTGTCGGTCAGCCATTGCTCAGCATCCAAGGGTTTCTCTCCACCCGTGAATATGGCTGGCTGCAGCCGTCTGAAATCTGATATGTTCCCCGGCCTCTGCCCTTTAGGTGCTGCTAACTCTTGCCGGAGGAGTTCCGTCTGCTGCTGCTGGTTCTCCATCATCATCTGGATAACCTCAATATATCCACATTCTCTCCCGCTGCTCCATTTGATGCTTGCCCAGAGTGATTGCGGCCCGACCTCCTCTCCATACTAAGATGGCTAAAGATAACTGGAAGGAGTTGAAAAAAATGGAAGGATTTCAGGATATGAAGGAAGGAATCAAGAAGAACTAGATAAATCAAGAAGGACTAGATAACTTTGTACATTGTAGTTGGCATTAGCAAATTACTAGAATTTGCCGCTTGATTGTACTATAGGTGGGAGAGCCTAGGCTCTGATACCAACCTGTAACGCCCCGATTCCACGGATACGGGGACGTCACTGCAACGTATATACGTAGGTCAGAAAGTGCCCCCACGTATACACGCTAAGCATAAAAGTACAAGCAAGGATCAGAGTACAACACAAAGCGTGGTATACATACGTATGCCAACATAAAAGTACAAATACAAAGTCATCACAGTTTATGATAAACATTACATATTACATATGTCTTTTATCACAACCAAGTCCAAAAGTAAAATATACAATAAAGATACAAAATGCTCACGAGAAGGGTGAAGATCCCGTGAGTCAAAAGAGGAGTCTGGCACGAAGGAAGTAGAGTCAATCTGCCTGCTCACTAAGGGAAGCTCGATCTATTGTGGACGGCTCCACTTCGATCCAAGCTTCTAAACCTGAACATACAAATCCAAGGGAGTCAGGACCTCCCAACAATGAACAGGCTATGTGCCAAGTGGCAAAGAGATAAGAATAGGGGGTTAGAACATAAGAGTGGTATATAAGGACGGGTATAACATAATATCCATAAAACCGGAAATCCAAGATAAAGCTGATTATAAGCAAGATTGATTGTATACGCTTAAGTCACGGTCACATGAGACTAGTACATCGAAGGAATAATCCAAACAAGGAAACCCTCATATATATACCTTTGTCTCATGCCACATAAATCCAAGCGTATAGAATCAGAGTTGCAAATCATACGATAGTCAAAACAGGAATACATAACAATAATAATCAGGGGTCCATAATATGAGTCATAACAGGAACTAAGATAGGAATTATAGCTGGTACACATAACAGGAACTATAACAGGAAACATAACTGACATCTATTATTATTATTACTCGTCTGACCCATATATCTAGGTATGTGTCTCGGTATATATCCCAATTCACATACATCCATATATAAGCCAATCGAGGGTCATTACCGGAAGTAGATGGAGAACTGATAAAGCTTCTTATAGTAGTTTCCATACACCTGGAATCAGTTTGGAGGCCCAAAGTCCCCCTAACAGTTATTTTCTGTGGGCCCAAAGTCCCACTAACAGTTATCTCCAATTTTTCATTCCCATACTATAAGCAAGATATCATTCCGGCATCCATCACTTCCTCCCATACCCCATACAAGTTGTAGCTTATTAAGATTATCAGATTACGGGAATAAACAGTCATAACAGTAATAGCCCTACAGATTCAAGAGGTGGCCCCCACAGATTCAAGAGGTGGCCCCCACCGTGTGGTGTGGCACTTTGTTCCGTGTGGCACTTTGCTCTGAGGGAATGGATTCTAGAGGTGGCCCCCACCAAGTATGGTGTGGCACTTAGTTCCATAAAACAAGATAGGATTCCCGTAAACATAATAATCACAAGGTCAAGTATATCATGCTGGGTGTTATGTGATAGCATGACAAGGTGGTGATATATAACAAACAATAAAACATAACAAGAGATTGATAATAGGCCGGGTCAGTCATGACATAACAAGAGGGTCTAGCAAGGTAGTGGCATGTCAGGTGATATACATCAAATAAAGAGTCATGAAGTACAAGATACAAATACATGAACCAAGTATAAGATCTAAAGTTAAGAAGGTAAACAACTATAACAGACAGCTAAGATTAGTCGACTAGGGTCAAGGGAGTAGTCGACTAATAGAGGGGTTAGTCGGCTAACAGTCTGGTATAGTCGACTAAAACTGTGCACCAGAGAGTTGGGTTCTGATTCAGGAAAAGTTAGTCGACTAGGTGGAATATGTAGTCGACTAATAGGGAATACAAGTCGACCAACGGATACTTAAGTCGACTAGATCTGTGATACAGAGAGTTAAGGTTTTGGTTCAGGAAAGGGTAAGTCGACTAGGGTAAAAAGGGTAGTCGACTAGGGGTCTACAGTCGACTAATAATCTAAGCTAAGTCGACTAGAATCAAAGTTACAGAAAGTTGAGTTTTTGTTTCAGGAGTCGACTGGAGTAAAATAGTAGTCGACTAACAATAATTTATAGTCGACTAATAGTTAAGATGAGTCGACTAAAACTGTGTTCCAGAAAAGATCACGTTTCAATTTAAGGGTTCAAGTCGACTAGGTTCTAGGTTAAGTCGACTAATCGTGGTCGAATACAGAATACAGAACTGAATCTGGTGGTTGGGTTTGATAGTCTAAAAATGTGATTTTGATGTCATATGTGTACAAGATATGAAGGTACAAGCACAATAGGAATTGTTCAAGTCTTGGTGAGTAAAAATACTCACTAGGAATCGTCAATCGACGTTTTATGCGCTCGAAAGGGTTGTGGTCGACGAATAGCACCTAAGTGATCCTTGGCGACGAAGAGAGCTACGATCCAAGCTCCAAAGCAGTTGCTTGAGCTGGAGGTGATGATCTTGTGGTGTTCTTGGAGTTGGGGTTGAGGTGAGAAGAAGGGGGAATTTTGGTGAAGGCTATCTCCTTGTTGAAGTGAAGAAGAAGAGGAGTAAAATGTAAAGGAAAAACTTATATAAGATTGGGATTTTGTGAAGGAGGTGTAATGAGATAGAAGAGAGGGGGGTTCTTTTGCAAAAAGGAGAGGGTGAGGTGTCCCTCACTTGGCCACTTGGCCGGCCATGGAGGAGAGAGAGAAGGAGTGGCATTAAATGAGGAAGTAGGTGGAAGAGTGTGGGTGTTGTTGGAAAAGTGGGGAAAAGTCAAAGCTTGTGGAAGAAGGAAGGAATTAGAGAAAAGGGAAAAAGGAAAAGGAAAAGAAATTACAAGAGAAGATATTTTCTCTTAAGCTCCAAAAATAATAATATTGAAAGGACTGGTTCCCGGGTTCAAGACGAGGATACGGAAAACATTTCGGAAAATACCGAAGTCGTCCGAAATTCAAGTATCTCGGAACGACTCACAAATTTTACCAAAAATCAATAATATTATTTTAAGAATCATAGTGAAATCCGTTTTAAGAAATACTTTATAGTTTTAAAACTAAAAATCCCGGAATCAGTTACCTACCGGCTCCGAAAGAATTTTCATAAATTCATAAAATCCTCAGAAAAAGAATGTAGGTAGAAAATATGATTCTAAGAAATAAAGTCTAAAGGACCATCTAGAAATTCCTAACTGTTTGTGAAATAAAAATCCGGGAAGCGGTCAGCGACACTGGCCGACACCGGTTTTGAAGAAATTCCTTTTAATTCAAGAAAAGTCCAGAAAATCATATAAAATCTAGAACATTGGAAAATGATATTTAAAACTAAGATCGGTCAAATCTAATTATCAGAATGTCCAAATCAAGTAACACTCTAGGATCGGGCCTTCGGTTCAGACTAAGGCTGACTCCAAGTCCACGAATCCAAATCCAAGTCAAAACAATCATATAAGGAATTCATAATACAGAATAAATACAGGAAACAAATCAAAAATACGATTGAAAATCTGAATACGCAACTAAGTACGTAATCCGGGAACGGGGTATTACAATCCACCCACCTTACAAAAAATTGCGTCCTCGCAATTTCGTTAAGGGGCAAATGAATACAAAGGGGACATGGTTGGAATAAAGGTCTCATAAAACCAAAACAGGGGATAAGATAAACACAGGAAGGACCAGAATGAACAATGAAAGAATGATAAGGGAAATATTTAGAAAGATAACCAACTCAAATACAAGATTTGGGGTAGTGGTTACCGTGATATCCTAAGGCTCCTGATCTGGACACTGGTCTTCCCACTCTGCTGCATCGCCTGAGGCCTCTGCTGCCATGATGTGAACTTGGCCTCTACCCTGATCTGCTCTAGGTCTCATTCCCCTCTGCTGATGATCATACTGTTGGGGTGGAAATGGAACTCTTCGATCAATGGGTCCTGGGTTCCTCCTCAGTGGCGGCGCTGGAAGTGCTGGGGCTGGAAGAGCTGGTCTGACTGGTGCCGTATTCCCTACTCTTCTGAACAGGCAATCCCTTACTGCATGACTCCCTGCCCCACATGCTAAACATAATCCATTGGCCACTCGACAATCTCTCTTATAATGTCCGGGCCTGTGGCAGAAATTGCATGTGATCTGAGGAAGAGGAGTTTGGAATGGTCTCTTGATCATTGGGCCTTGGGTTGCCCTATCTGCATCTTCCTCATCTATCAACTGAAAAGGCCTCTTCATGGCTTGGTTCCTCATCTGATTCACTTTCTTCTTCTCCAACCCACGCTCCACTTCTCGAGCTATGGTGAGAACTTCAGAATAAGTCTTCAGCTGTTGGGGCATCAAGAAAACTTGGATGTCCATCTGTAATCCCTGCTGGAATCTGCTTGCCCGCTTCTCCTCATCCGACACCATATACGGAGCAAAGCGGCTGAGTCTGAGAAATTCCGCGGCATACTCATCCACGGACTTCTCCCGTTGCTGAAGTCTGATAAACTGCTCTTCCATGTTCTTCTGAGCAGTAGCAGGGAAGAATCTGCTGTAGAAACTCTTGGAGAACGTGTCCCAAGTAACAGGCTTCTCCAATCTTGCCTCCTCAGCTAGCCACCAAGTTCTAGCTACATCCTTCAATTGAATCTTGGCGACCTCCACTTGGTTCTCCTCGGGGACACGGGCTGCTTTCAACAAGTCTGATGTGTCGGTCAGCCATTGCTCAGCATCCAAGGGTTTCTCTCCACCTGTGAATATGGCTGGCTGCAGCCGTCCGAAATCTGATATGTTCCCCGGCCTCTGCCCTTTAGGTGCTGCTAACTCTTGCCGGAGGAGTTCCGTCTGCTGCTGCTGGTTCTCCATCATCATCTGGATAACCCTCAATATATCCACATTCTCTCCCGCTGCTCCATTTGATGCTTGCCCAGAGTGATTGCGGCCCGACCTCCTCTCCATACTAAGATGGCTAAAGATAACTGGAAGGAGTTGAAAAAATGGAAGGATTTCAGGATATGAAGGAAGGAATCAAGAAGAACTAGATAAATCAAGAAGGACTAGATAACTTTGTACATTGTAGTTGGCATTAGCAAATTACTAGAATTTGCCGCTTGATTGTACTATAGGTGGGAGAGCCTAGGCTCTGATACCAACCTGTAACGCCCCGATTCCACGGATACGGGGACGTCACTGCAACGTATATACGTAGGTCAGAAAGTGCCCCCACGTATACACGCTAAGCATAAAAGTACAAGCAAGGATCAGAGTACAACACAAAGCGTGGTATACATACGTATGCCAACATAAAAGTACAAATACAAAGTCATCACAGTTTATGATAAACATTACATATTACATATGTCTTTTATCACAACCAAGTCCAAAAGTAAAATATACAATAAAGATACAAAATGCTCACGAGAAGGGTGAAGATCCCGTGAGTCAAAAGAGGAGTCTGGCACGAAGGAAGTAGAGTCAATCTGCCTGCTCACTAAGGGAAGCTCGATCTATTGTGGACGGCTCCACTTCGATCCAAGCTTCTAAACCTGAACATACAAATCCAAGGGAGTCAGGACCTCCCAACAATGAACAGGCTATGTGCCAAGTGGCAAAGAGATAAGAATAGGGGGTTAGAACATAAGAGTGGTATATAAGGACGGGTATAACATAATATCCATAAAACCGGAAATCCAAGATAAAGCTGATTATAAGCAAGATTGATTGTATACGCTTAAGTCACGGTCACATGAGACTAGTACATCGAAGGAATAATCCAAACAAGGAAACCCTCATATATATACCTTTGTCTCATGCCACATAAATCCAAGCGTATAGAATCAGAGTTGCAAATCATACGATAGTCAAAACAGGAATACATAACAATAATAATCAGGGGTCCATAATATGAGTCATAACAGGAACTAAGATAGGAATTATAGCTGGTACACATAACAGGAACTATAACAGGAAACATAACTGACATCTATTATTATTATTACTCGTCTGACCCATATATCTAGGTATGTGTCTCGGTATATATCCCAATTCACATACATCCATATATAAGCCAATCGAGGGTCATTACGGAAGTAGATGGAGAACTGATAAAGCTTCTTATAGTAGTTTCCATACACCTGGAACCAGTTTGGAGGCCCAAAGTCCCCCTAACAGTTATTTTCTGTGGGCCCAAAGTCCCACTAACAGTTATCTCCAATTTTTCATTCCCATACTATAAGCAAGATATCATTCCGGCATCCATCACTTCCTCCCATACCCCATACAAGTTGTAGCTTATTAAGATTATCAGATTACGGGAATAAACAGTCATAACAGTAATAGCCCTACAGATTCAAGAGGTGGCCCCCACAGATTCAAGAGGTGGCCCCCACCGTGTGGTGTGGCACTTTGTTCCGTGTGGCACTTTGCTCTGAGGGAATGGATTCTAGAGGTGGCCCCACCAAGTATGGTGTGGCACTTAGTTCCATAAAACAAGATAGGATTCCCGTAAACATAATAATCACAAGGTCAAGTATATCATGCTGGGTGTTATGTGATAGCATGACAAGGTGGTGATATATAACAAACAATAAAACATAACAAGAGATTGATAATAGGCCGGGTCAGTCATGACATAACAAGAGGGTCTAGCAAGGTAGTGGCATGTCAGGTGATATACATCAAATAAAGAGTCATGAAGTACAAGATACAAATACATGAACCAAGTATAAGATCTAAAGTTAAGAAGGTAAACAACTATAACAGACAGCTAAGATTAGTCGACTAGGGTCAAGGGAGTAGTCGACTAATAGAGGGGTTAGTCGGCTAACAGTCTGGTATAGTCGACTAAAACTGTGCACCAGAGAGTTGGGTTCTGATTCAGGAAAAGTTAGTCGACTAGGTGGAATATGTAGTCGACTAATAGGGAATACAAGTCGACCAACGGATACTTAAGTCGACTAGATCTGTGATACAGAGAGTTAAGGTTTTGGTTCAGGAAAGGGTAAGTCGACTAGGGTAAAAAGGGTAGTCGACTAGGGGTCTACAGTCGACTAATAATCTAAGCTAAGTCGACTAGAATCAAAGTTACAGAAAGTTGAGTTTTGTTTCAGGAGTCGACTGGAGTAAAATAGTAGTCGACTAACAATAATTTATAGTCGACTAATAGTAAGATGAGTCGACTAAAACTGTGTTCCAGAAAAGATCACGTTTCAATTTAAGGGTTCAAGTCGACTAGGTTCTAGGTTAAGTCGACTAATCGTGGTCGAATACAGAATACAGAACTGAATCTGGTGGTTGGGTTTGATAGTCTAAAAATGTGATTTTGATGTCATATGTGTACAAGATATGAAGGTACAAGTACAATAGGAATTGATCAAGTCTTGGTGAGTAAAAATACTCACTAGGAATCGTCAATCGACGTTTTATGCGCTCGAAAGGGTTGTGGTCGACGAATAGCACCTAAGTGATCCTTGGCGACGAAGAGAGCTACGATCCAAGCTCCAAAGCAGTTGCTTGAGCTGGAGGTGATGATCTTGTGGTGTTCTTGGAGTTGGGGTTGAGGTTGAGAAGAAGGGGGAATTTGGTGAAGGCTATCTCCTTGTTGAAGTGAAGAAGAAGAGGAGTAAAATGTAAAGGAAAAACTTATATAAGATTGGGATTTTGTGAAGGAGGTGTAATGAGATAGAAGAGAGGGGGGTTCTTTTGCAAAAAGGAGAGGGTGAGGTGTCCCTCACTTGGCCACTTGGCCGGCCATGGAGGAGAGAGAGAAGGAGTGGCATTAAATGAGGAAGTAGGTGGAAGAGTGTGGGTGTTGTTGGAAAAGTGGGGAAAAGTCAAAGCTTGTGGAAGAAGGAAGGAATTAGAGAAAAGGGAAAAAGGAAAAGGAAAAGAAATTACAAGAGAAGATATTTTCTCTTAAGCTCCAAAAATAATAATATTGAAAGGACTGGTTCCCGGGTTCAAGACGAGGATACGGAAAACATTTCGGAAAATACCGAAGTCGTCCGAAATTCAAGTATCTCGGAACGACTCACAAATTTTACCAAAAATCAATAATATTATTTTAAGAATCATAGTAAAATCCGTTTTAAGAAATACTTTATAGTTTTAAAACTAAAAATCCCGGAATCAGTTACCTACCGGCTCCGAAAGAATTTTCATAAATTCATAAAATCCTCAGAAAAAGAATGTAGGTAGAAAATATGATTCTAAGAAATAAAGTCTAAAGGACCATCTAGAAATTCCTAACTGTTTGTGAAATAAAAATCCGGGAAGCGGTCAGCGACACTGGCCGACACCGGTTTTGAAGAAATTCCTTTTAATTCAAGAAAAGTCCAGAAAATCATATAAAATCTAGAACATTGGAAAATGATATTTAAAACTAAGATCGGTCAAATCTAATTATCAGAATGTCCAAATCAAGTAACACTCTAGGATCGGGCCTTCGGTTCAGACTAAGGCTGACTCCAAGTCCACGAATCCAAATCCAAGTCAAAACAATCATATAAGGAATTCATAATACAGAATAAATACAGGAAACAAATCGAAAAATACGATTGAAAATCTGAATACGCAACTAAGTACGTAATCCGGGAACGGGGTATTACATTAGTAAACATAACTACATGAGTTAATCATCATTAAAACTAGGGTGGAAGGCCTTTGGGCCAACACAAAGATGCGGGGGAGGGGCAGTCGTCCCTGAGCCGGGGAGTTTTGAGTGGCTGGTCAGCATCCGGCCCTCACATTTATTGTACAGAAGCGGGGATACCTGTTACTTGGAGCCCTATGTTCTAAGTCGGTTTGCTCGGCAGTTTGGATATGACCAACTGTATGTGGGCAACCCAAATCTCAATCTGGCTTTCATGGGGAGTCTCATTGATGGGGCCCGTGCCTGGCGATTCTTCATTGCAGGCTGTACTGGGGCGCGGCTGCGTACGTCGTTGAGGAATCCCAATCTTCTAATGACCCTGTGCTTCTGCCAGTGGTATGCAACTTCCAACTTCACACCCCTTGGATTCAAGGCTAACAGCTCTGGTGTGAAGTTAATTTCTCAGCGGTTGAAGTGAAAGGTCACTGAGAAAAGGGAGGGTAAGAGGGTTCGCGTCCCAGGCATGGAGGAATTCGTTGCTGTAGATGATAGCGAAGCCTCGGATGCAGAAAGTCCTCGCTTTGAAGCGGAGACAGGTGCCGAAGCTTCGGCATCTGCTTCTGACGTGATGGGGACAGGTCCCCAAGACATGTAGAAGAAGTGGAGGAGGTAGGTTCTGATGTTCCTCTCAAGCGTAAACGGACAGGTGGGTCTCGTAGGAAGCAGTTGGTGAAGAAGCCCCGTCACCAAGCTCCTACGATTGTCGTAGAGGGTGAACCCTCTGCAGCGTTTTCTCCTGCTGCCCCATTAGTAGTTGAACCGTCGGTTGCTGAACCGACTACAGGTGAATTTGCTCCAGACTTAGGTAAGATCAACTCCGTCCTTGCGATATACCTTTTATGTGTTCCAGACAGCTTATTATTTGCTTCTTGATACAGGAGCTGAGGCAGTGACGAGCCTGAGAGCTGAGGCCGTTGGAGAACAAGGGGGACTTTATTATCCTTCGTTCGCTTGCAACGAGGGTGATGAGGCCGGTGATTTTGTCATCCTGGAGGAATCCGGAGGTGATGCAGTTGACGTTGGTCCTTCGGGCGCTGGGACTTCCAAAGGAAATCCTGTAGCGTCAAGCTCTTTTGGGTGGACCACGGAAGATTCAGCAAGCGAAAGCGGGTCGGCCATTCGTGTTGACTCCGCAAAGGATTTTCCAATGGAGCCTGTAGAGACTGATGCGGCTGCCAAGATGTTTGAGGCGACATCATCTTTTGGTATTGTTCTGACCTTTTGGCTTCTACTGCCTGTTGTGTCCTATCTAAACACAGTCTTGTTACAGGTGTTCCGCCTCTGGGTGCATCAACTTCAAGGGAACCAACTGATCTTCCTGAGGAGTCCAGGGGTGATATGAGCACTTCGACCGCGGCGAATGCTGTTGTGTTGGGCGCGCTGTATGGCGATCTACCCCCTTATCGGCCTGAGCCAGCCGAAGGAACAGAGGTTGAAGGGATGGTAGTCCCGGAGGCGTCTTCACTCCCAACTATATCAACGAGTGAGATGCCATCGGTTTTGCTGGGTGTGGAGCTGAGAGTGATCACAAGTCATAATTTCCCAACGCTGGTGGTTAAGCCTGCTGTCCTAGAAGTGGTCACTAGTCCTACCTCGATTGTGGCTAGTGTACTGGCTTCGATGAAGACTCCGCCGAGATCACCTATGACCTCCCATGTTGTTGCAGCCAGTGTTCCCGTTGTTCCTTCCACGGTAGTGTCAACCAGGCTGGTGGAGTCTTCTGAGGTTGTCCGTCTACCAGAAGTGGCCGAGGTTGAAAATGATTTTATAGGTGACATAGTCGATAGCTTTTATAAAGGCTTAGGGCGATCCATCGATCTGGTCTTGAAAGGTTCGACTATGTCGTTCTCAACTTTAAAAGTGGTCCTCTCCCGCAGTATTAAAAGTATTCAGGACTTTGAAGGGTATAACCAGGGCACTGCCTTGGAACTCCTGGTAGATCAATTTGAGAGGGACGTAGAGGAATGACGCCGTCTTAGCCGCTCAGACCTGGAGTCTTCGGTTAATGAGCAGCTTGCGCGTTTTGTCTGTCAAATGCATGAAGCCCGTCTTGCTGCTCAGGAAGCTGCTAAGGCTATTTCTTCTGACGTGAAATCCTTGGAAACAAGGCAAGTAGCGCTTGGAAACACCATTGATGCTTCCACCAGTGCTCTTCTTGACGCTGAAGATAAAATTGGGAAGGCCAAGGAAATGATCAGGAAGGGGAATCTTCTCCTATCCAAGGCTGAACCAGTGCGTCTTGAAGAGACCGTACGGCTTGAACAGCTCAAGGCTCAGAGTAATGAACTCTCGCGGCAGGGGTTGGCGCAGAGGGCAACTTTGGCTGAGGTCGAAGCTCGTTTGGCCCAGGCGGCGAATTTCAATGAGGCTGAGCTGAGATCACAGGCGCTTGTCCGGGCTGCTGATGATAGGAGGACGAGGCTGTCTTCCCTTGAAGAGCGGATTGATCTTATGATGTACGCCCGTAGGTCGTTATATATGTGCCTCCATGTATCCCATCCTTTTGGAATCAATGAAAATAATTTTTGTTTTGACTCCCTGTCGAATCTCCAACTTGTTCTACTTTCTGAATCGTCGATTCCAAGTTGTATTACAACCACTTGAGAACATAGTCCTTGTTGGATTGAATAATGAGACTTGGCTATCTGTCAGTTCAGAGGTCGCGATGACATAACTGGTTGAGAAGCCACCAAGCTCAAAACTGGTCCTCGTCGGATTGAAATATGAGACATGTCTTTTGTAAATGTCAACAGGCTCGAAATTGAGACTTGTCTTTTGTAAATGTCAACAAGCTCGAAATTGAGACTTGGTTGTCTGCTGGTTCAGAGGTCGCAATGACATAACCGATTGAGACGCCACCAAGGTCAAGGTTGGTGATATTTGTCTTTTGTAAATGTCAACAAGTATCGAGACCTGTCTTTTGTAAATGTCAACAGGGCTCAGGGTTGAGACTTAGCTGTCTGCTGGTTCAGAGGTCGCAATGACATAACCGATTGAGATGCCACCAAGCTCAAGGTTGGTGATACTTGTCTTTTGTAAATGTCAACAAGTATCGAGACCTGTCTTTTGTAAATGTCAATAGGTGTAATACCCCGTTCCCGGAATACGTACTTAGTTGCGTATTCAGATTTTCGGTCGTATTTTTTCGATTTGTTTCCTGTATTTATTCTGTATTATGAATTCCTTATATGATTGTTTTGTCTTGGATTTGGATTCGTGGATTCGGAGTCAGCCCTAGTCTGAACCGAAGGCCCGATCCTAGAGTATTACTCGATTTAGACATTCTGATAATTAGAATTGACCGATTTTAGTTTTAAATATCATTTTCCAATATGATATATTTTCTATGATTTTCTAGATTTTTCTGGAATTAAAATGAAAGTCTTCAAAACCTGTGTCGGCCAGTGCCGCTGACCGATTCCTGGATTTTTAATTCTCAAACAGTTTGGAATTTCATGATGGTCCTTTAGGCATTATCTCTTAGAATCATATTTTCTACCTACATTCTTTTTCTGAGGATTTTATGATTTTATGAAAATTCCATCGGAGTCGGTAGGTAACTGATTCCGGGATTTTTAGTTTTAAAACTATAAAGTATTTCTTAAAACGGATTTCACTATAATTCTTAGTTTAATATTCTTGATTTTTGGTAATTATTTCGGGTCGTTCCGAGATACTTGAATTTCGGACGATTCCGGTATTTTCCCGAAAGATTTCCGCATCCGCAACTGAATCCCGGGAATCCGCCACTTCCATTATTTTCATCTTCTTTCCCAAGAAAACATCTTCTCATTATAATTTATTTTCCTTTTTCCTTTTCCTTTATTTCTTTCCTTCCTCCACAAACCAAAGCCTTTTCCTATTTTCCAAAATTCCAAATTCCATTTTTCTTCCACCAACTTCCTCATTAAATGCCCTCTTTTTCTCTCTCTTCCTTGGCCGGCCAAGTGGCCAAGAGAAGGACACTCATCCCCTCCTCCACTTTGCAAAAAACCCCCTCTCTTCTACTTTAATTGCATCACCTTCACAAATCCAAAAACCTATAAATACTTTTCCTTTTCATTTCTAATCCTTTTTCACTTCATTCTTCACTTCACCTTTCTCTTTCTTCTCTTCACCAAGAGCCAAACCCTAGCCACCTCCATCTCCTTCATCTCCACCACCACACCTACTCCAACTTCTCTCCTTCATCTTCTTCCTCCTTCATCTCCATGGGAAGCCACCACAAGGTCATCAACTCCAACAACTTCATCAACTCCACCAACATCTCCACTCTCTTTTCCATCATCAACCACTCCTTTTGGTAAGTAATTTTCATCACCAAGGCTTGATTAATTCTTAGTATACTTAAGTTTATCTATCATGTTCAATTGTGTCTTCAAATCCATGATTATTTAGCCATCAAACAAAACCCTAGAGAATCTGTTCTGTTTGCTGTTTCCCACGATTAGTCGACTAGACCTATAGATTAGTCGACTAGAAAACCCTAGCTGAAATGTAACCTTTCTGGAGCACAGTTTTAGTCGACTTAGGTTATTTATTAGTCGACTAGAAACCTCGATTAGTCGACTACTCCCTTGACCCTAGTCGACTAACCTTTCCTGAACCTGAAACCCAAACTCTCTGTATCACAGTATTAGTCGACTTGACATGACTGTTAGTCGACTTGTGATGTCTGTTAGTCGACTACTCTTTCCACCCAGTCGACTAACTTTTCCTGGATCAGAATATCAACTCTCTGGAACCCAGTTTTAGTCGACTATACCAGACTGTTAGTCGACTAACCCCTTTATTAGTCGACTACTTTTTCCACCCTAGTCGACTAACTTTGGCTGTTTGTCTTAGTTGATTTCTTTCTTGAATATGAACCTTACCCTCTAGGCTTATATCATATCTTAGTATTACTTGACTTGTCACTTGACAAACATCATCTTATCTTCTCTCCTTCTCTCCCCTCCTCTCTCTACCTATTTATATCACAGGTTATGGCGCATCCCGAGCTTCCGTGGATTTTGGATCTTTTGGCATATTGGTGGTTTAGGCGAGTAGTCTCGCTCTTCGCTCTTCTCTATTTGATATCCCGTTTCGTCGGGACGATAAGTATTTCGCTTCTTATTTCCATATTCATGTATTGCATTACAATTGCTTGTATTATGGTAGCTTCATCTTGTGCTTGTGCCTTGCTTATGATATGCTTGTTTCTTCATCATATACCATGCGTGGCCGACCCTTCGTGGTCGTTGGACTTTGAGTTACTTTTATGTTACCTTGCCATACCATTACCTCAGGCTAGTCAGTTGTATGCTTTTATTCAACACATGTATATTACTTGACAACTGTGTTATCACCTGACCACTTGACATGCTACTTTTTGGCAAGACCCACTTGTTATGTCATGACTTACCCGGACTATTATCCATCTCTTGTCATGTTTGGTTGCTTGTTAAATATCATCATCTTGTCATGCTATCACTTAACACCCAGCATGATATACTTGACTCTGTGATTATCATGTTTACGGGAATCCTGTCTTGTTATTATGGGACTAAGTGCCACACAGAGCAAAGTGCCACACCATACTCGGTGGGGGCCACCTCTTGAATCTGTGGGGGCCACCTCTAGAATCCATCCCCTCAGAACAAAGTGCCACACCATACTCGGTGGGGGCCACCTCTTGAATCTGTGGGGGCCACCTCTAGAATCCATCCCCTCAGAACAAAGTGCCACACCATACTCGGTGGGGGCCACCTCTTGAATCTGTTGGGCTATTCCTGTTATGTGCAGTTATTCCCGTAATCTGATAATTATGTAAATAAGCCATAAAAAGGACAACTTGTATGGGGAATGGGAGGAAGTGATGGATGCCGGAATGATACCTTGCTTATAGTAGTGGAATAAAATATTGACGACAAGTGTTAGTGGGACTTTGGGCCCACAGAAGACAAGTGTTAGGGGGACTTTGGGCCTCCAAACTGGTCCCAGGTGTATGGGAACTACTATAAGAAGCTCTATCAGTTCTCCATCTATTTCCAATAACAACCTTGCTTTACTCGGATATGGATCTATGTGCGTTAGGACGTTAGTTCACATAGCTAGATATCAAGGTAAGACAAGTAATAATAATAATCGATTCCAGTTATTGATTCTTGTTACACTTGCTATGCATGTTATGATTTCCGATATGTATTCCTGTTTGACTGTTATATGATTTGCAACTCTGATTCTATACGCTTGGGTTTCTGTGGCATGAGATAATGGTATATAGATGAGGGTTTCCTTGTTTGGATTATTCCTTCGATGTATTAGTCTCATGGGACCGTGACTTAAGCGTATACAATCACTTTTGCTGTAATCAGTTTCACTTGGTTTTCCTGTTTTATGATTATTATGTCATACCTGTTCATGCCTGCCCTAACCTATCTGCCTCCTGAGTATTTCCTACTTGATATCATTTCTTATATACTTCATTTGTGTTCTAACCCTCCTGTCTTCTGTACTTGACACTTGTGCTCCTCCTGACTCGCCACCTGGCATCCATATTCCTACTCGCCTGGGGAGTTTCACTGACTCCCCTGGATTCTCATGTCCAGGTCATGGAGCTTAGAGCGTGGCTTCTCCCCGTTACTGCATCAGAGTGGCGCAGCGGTAGCGTGGATCTCCAGTCGACCGTCCAGGGCCACATCCTTCCAGGCCCCCTGTATGCCTCTCGAGTTTCCTCTTAGCAAACTCGTGAGTGCCCTTTTTCTATTCATACTTGTACTTTTCCTTGTACACTTGTATGTGAGCGCCCTTTTATGCTGTTCATATATGTATATCTCTTGTACTCTCGCATTTGCGCGTATCTGTGATGTATTATTATTGTAATATTCATCACCTCTGGTGATAACTCTGTAATTGTAAATATATATGTGTTGGAATGTATAATGCACCATTTGCTTCCGTACTCTGATTCTTGTCTGTACTGATGCTTAGCGTATATACGGGAAGGTACTTCGGACTTACGTATATACGTTGAAGTGACGACCCCGTATCGCCGGGATCGGGGCGTTACAATAGGGCTCGGGGTTGAGACTTAGCTGTCTGCTGGTTCAGAGGTCGCAATGACATAACCGATTGAGACGCCACCAAGCTCAAGGTTGGTGATACTTGTCTTTTGTAAATGTCAACAAGTATCGAGACCTGTCTTTTGTAAATGTCAACAGGGCTCGGGGTTGAGACTTAGCTGTCTGCTGGTTCAGAGGTCGCAATGACATAACCGATTGAGACGCCACCAAGCTCAAAAATTGGTGATACTTGTCTTTTATAAATGTTAACAAGTATCGAGACCTGTCTTTTGTAAATGTCAACAGGGCTCAGGGTTGAGACTTAGCTGTCTGCTGATTCAGAGGTCACAATTGAAAATCACCTAGAGGGGGGTGAATAGGTGATTATGCTAATCAATGCACAATTCAAAAATTATGATGCAACAATCTCACAAAGCAAGTGAATATAGCAATGAATGTAGAGAGCAAGTAATAAGAGCAATGAAAATAGGGCAAGAAATAAGAGCAAGTAAACCAAACGCAAACACCGAGAATTGTTATCGAGGTTCGAGCACCCAGCTCTACTTTCCCGCCTTCCCCAGAAGGATTCCAACCATTTCCACTATCACAAAGATGTCACAAATACACCGGAGTACCCAATTTCACAATCTCAAGTACAAGCAATCTCTGAGTAGTCAAAAGACCACAAACTCTCTCTTGCAAAATTCTCTTCCCTTACAAAGGTCCTTAGAGAATAATGAGTTGGAATGAAGCTCTTGAGTGTGCAAGGAGAAAAGAAAACGAAATAAGAGAGTTCTTGAAAACACTTCAGAAAATGAGAGAGAATTTCAGCACAAAAACCAAAAAACCAAGTCTTTTTGAAAGCCTTAAACTTTTAGAAATTTTGATAATTTTTCTTGTAACCAACCTCTCCCTAAACACCCCTATTTATAGGAGAGGGCTAGGGTTAGGAGATAAAACATATTTAAGGCTAATCAGAAAGTATTAAAACCAAAACATGTCATTTAAACACACTTAAGTGAGAAAAGGACAAAAATAAACCCAGCTTAGAAACTAGTCGTTACTGTTCAAACGGCTAGCTCGGTCGACCGGCCCGGTCGACCGCTAGTACAAAAAAAAATAGCCGTTGCAGGCTACGGTCGACCGCCCGGTCGACCCAAAAATCCAGAGAGCAAAGTCTGTCAGCCAGGCAAGTCTCGGTCGACCGTGAAACGTGCACACTGATACGTGCAGCTGCCAGAACTCCGGTCGACTCGGCCGGCCGACCGGTTTGACCTGACAAAGGGTCGGTCGACCCATGCGGTCGACCGGCTCAGGTCAAAAGCCAAAATAAAATAGATTTTTGAAGGGGTTTTGAAATCTAATAACATAGTCTTGATTTGAAACAAGTTTAATGCCCAAAATTGAGCTTATAAACAAAAGGCTTGAATTTAAAATAATTTTTACATATTTATGGGAAATAATTTTGGAAATAGGATGTGCGCAAAAACGTGTGTGATAGAGCTTCAAACCTATTCACTATTCTTTAACAAAACTCTAAAGTAAAAACAAATCTAATAAATTATCTTGAGCAATCTTGAAGTTTTGAGCCATGCGATGCCTTGCTAGAGCCTTCTCTTCTATGTTCCTTCCTTGATGTGCAAAAAGCCTTCTTTGCTTCATGGACCTAGAAATTCTTGCAATAGCTAAGCAATGGCCTCCAAATATGGTACAAACCTGAAACTTATCTTAACAAACTAATTGGTACCATATAGCTCTTATTTATTTTGTTATTATCAAAACTCTAGACAAAATGGAGAGTGTAACCTTTTAGGCCAACAATCTCCCCCTTTTTGATGATGACAAAACAAATAGGCTATAAACAAAAATAGGGGAGGAGAAAGCTCCCCCTCAAATTATGTTATATTAAACAAAGAAAGACAATGTAATTTGCAATTTGCAAGTAAACATCATGAAGCCAAAAACCATGAGAATTTAAAACACTTGCAAAACACTTAAACTCAAATTACAAAAATTCATGAAAACACATCAAAAACTAAAAACATATATAAACTCATATGGAACCAAAACCATATGAACTCATATTTCCATACATAAACTCATTCTCCCCCTTTTTGTCATACATCAAAAAGGGTTATGAAAACATTTTTATTCAATAACACAAACATTAAGTTCACCACAAATGAATGAAAATCTAGCAAAATCAAGTGGTTTAGTGAAAATATCGGCAAGTTGCAAATCCGTAGAAACATAATCAATATCTATATCTCCTTTCTCAAAATGATCTCTAAGAAAGTGATATCTAATTTCAATATGCTTGGTCTTACTATGTTGATTTGCATTATTAGTCATATGAATAGTACTAGTATTATCACAAAATATTTTTATATGATTATAATGCAAATCATAATCAAGGAGAGTATGTTTCATCCAAAGGACTTGTGCACAACAAGCCCCGCGGCAACATACTCCGCCTCGGCGGTTGAGAGAGCTACGGAATTTTGTTTCCTAGAGAACCATGAAACAAGACAATTACCAAGAAATTGACATGTCCCACTAGTACTCTTTCTATCTACTCTACAACCCGCATAGTCGGCATCCGAATAACTCGTCATAGAGAAATCTCCGGTTTTCGGATACCAAAGACCCATTCCAATCGTTCCCTTAATATAACGAATAATGTGTTTTACCGCAATAAGATGGGACTCTTTGGGACACGATTGAAATCTAGCACAAAGACACACACTAAACATGATGTCCGGCCTACTTGCCGTCAAATATAAAAGACTACCTATTATGCTTCTATACAATTTAATATCAACATTTTTACCTTGGTCATCCTTATCAAGCTTGGTGGTAGATGCCATGGGAGTGTTGCAAACATTTGAGTCTTCAAGTCCAAACTTCTTTACGAGTTCCTTTGCGTATTTGGCTTGACATATGAAGTTCCCATCTTGCAATTTCTTGATTTGGAGTCTAAGAAAGAAATTAAGCTCACCGATTGAAGACATTTCAAACTCACATTGCATAACCTTTTCAAATTCCTTGCATAAAAACTCATTAGTAGAACCAAAAATTATATCATCAACATAAATTTGCACAATTAAAATGTCATTATCAACATGCTTAGTGAATAGTGTTGTATCTACTTTGCCTTTAATAAAATCATTTGAAATGAGAAAACTAGAAAGCCTTTCATACCAAGCTCTTGGAACTTGTTTCAATCCATACAAAGCTTTATCAAGTTTAAAAATAAAATCGGGATGAACATGATCAACAAAACCGGGAGGTTGAGCAACATAAACTTCTTCATTTATAAAACCATTCAAAAATGCACTTTTCACATCCATTTGAAAAGTTTAAAATTTTTGAAAGATGCAAAAGCTAGTGTCATCCGTATGGCTTCAAGCCGTGCTACGGGTGCAAAGGTCTCCTCAAAGTCAATTCCCTCAACTTGAGTGTAACCTTGGGCCACTAACCTAGCCTTATTCCTAATCACATTTCCGGACTCATCCATCTTGTTTCTAAAGATCCACTTAGTACCAATTATTGGTCTATCGTGGGGCCTAGGAACAAGGTGCCAAACTTGGTTGCGCTCAAATTGATTGAGTTCCTCTTGCATGGCTAGCAACCAATATGAGTCCGCCTCGGCTTCGAGGATGCTTTTGGGTTCAAAATGAGAAATGAAAGCAAAGTTACCACATAGGTCATGGAGTTTGGAGCGAGTTGTTACCCCTTTAGATGCATCACCTAAGATGAGCTCCTTGGGATGATTTGTGGCATATCTCCAAGCTTTAGGAAGCGGTTGAGAGCTTTCCTCTATATCCTTTTGAACGTCACCAATTGATTCTTGCTTATCATCTTGACCGGGTGAGTCCTTCAAGGATAGTCTCTCCATGTCTTCACCTAATGGTTCAATCTCTACAACATTCTCAACAAACACATTAGATTCTTCAAATTTAACATGCATGGATTCTTCAATGGTAAGGGAAGATCTATTAAATACTCTATAAGCTTTACTAGTAGTAGAGTATCCAACAAAGATTGCTTCATAAGCTTTAGCATCAAATTTACCCAAGTTATCTTTAGTGTTCAAAACAAAACACTTGCATCCAAAAACTTTGAAATATGCAACATTAGGTTTTCTAGAATGATACATTTCAAAAGATGTTTTGGAAGAATTTTTGCACAAATAAATACGATTTGAAATATAGCATGCGGTGTTTACAGCCTCGGCCCATAGATAATGAGGGAGGTCACACTCACTTATCATTGTCCTAGCCATCTCTTGAAGTGTTCTATTTTTTCTTTCTACAACTCCATTTTGTTGTGAAGTTCTAGGACAAGACATTTCATGCTTAATTCCCTTTTCATCACAATAAGTCATGAAGAGTTGGTTAACAAACTCACCACCTCTATCACTCCTTAATTTCAAAATCGGAAAACCTTTTTCTTTTTCAACCCTTTTTCGGAAAATCTTAAAATGAGAAAAGGTTTGATCTTTGTGTTCCAAGAAGAAAACCCAAGTGAAACGGGAAAAATCATCAGCTAAAACAAATGCAAATCTACTACCATTTAAGCTCTTAGTTTTAGTAGGTCCAAAAAGATCCATATGAATTAATTCTAAAGGCCTAGTTGACATGATATCCTTGATTGGTTTGAAGGAAGACTTGGTTTGTTTCCCAAGTTGGCACGCACCACAAATGCGGTCTTTCTCAAACTTCAAGTAAGGAATACCCTTCACCAATTCCTTTGAATTAATCCTAGAAAGATGGTCAAAAGATACATGTCCCAATCTTCTATGCCAAAGCCAAGAATTTTCATCAAAAGCATTTAAGCATTTAGTAGAACATTCCACATTAAGCATGTCAATAATATAAATATTATCATCACGAAAACCGGTGAGAATACAACCATTGGTTTTAACATCAAAAATCTTGCAAGAAGAATCATCAAAAATAACTTTAAGTCCACGGTCACAAAATTGACTAATGCTAAGCAAATTATGTTTCAAACCATCAACAAGTACAACATTTTCTATAATGGGAGATGCACCAATTTGAATGTTACCTATACCGATGATAGTGCTTTTGGAGTCATCCCCAAAGGTGACGGAGCCACCTTCTTCGTACCTTGATAGGGTTGTAAAGTTATTGATGTCCCACGTCATGTGTCTTGAACAACCACTATCAAGGTACCACCGCTCCCTACGTCTTGGAGCCTTGGTGTGTACCTACATCAAATAATTTAGGACTTAATTTTGGTACCCACATTTTCTTGAGTCCTAAAGAGTTAGTTTCATTAACCCAAACAAGATTATTGGTTCTATTTATTTGGTCATAACAAAATTTAGCCAAGTGTCCATTCTTACCACAATATGTGCATCTATACACTCTACCATATTTAAAAGCATAGTGAGTGTGTGATTTGTGAGCATGAGAATTGTGAGCATGAAAAGATTTAGCATGTGTAGTGTGAGCATGAGGAATCTTAACATGTGAATCTTTAGCATGAGAGGTGTGCTTTTTAGAAAACATTTCTTCAAGTTTCTTAGTGTTAAAAGCACAATCCTTTAAAGTCTTTTCAAAATCAACAATTCTTGTTTTTAAAGAAGAAATTTCTTTTTCATCAATCTTAGGAAATTTTGCTTTACAAGCAACTTTGTAAGCACAAAATTCATTTTGGGTAGAAATGAGATTTGAAGAAATTTCATCTTTTACTTTAGAAATAATAGCAAGTTGATTTTTAAGAAAAGCAACTTCCTTTTCCAATTTAGAGCATTCAATCTTTTTATTATCATATGTTTCTGAAAGTTCAACAAAAGCATGAACAAGAACTTCTTTACTTAATTCATCATCTTCATCATCAAGAGGTTGAGGGGTTACCTTTGGTGTGTTGCCATGAAACACATATTCGCTATATCCGCCTCTTCCTCGGACTCGCTTTCTAAATCCCAAGTTGCCTTGTACGCTTTCTTTTCTTCCGGTTTCTTTGGCTTGAAGGAGGAGGTCATTTTCTTCTTGAACTCCGGGCAATAGGCCATGATATGTCCGGGCTTTTGGCAATTGTAGCATATAATTCTTCTCTCCTCTTTGCCTTCAAATTTCCTTCGGAAGTTGAGCTTGTTTCTCCGGTACATTCTCTTCACATTGCGAACAAGTAGTGATAGCTTCTCATCTTCTTCTTCATCTTCTTCATCGTCCTCAAGAGTGGATGAAGACTTGAAGGCTATGGACTTCTTCTTTAGTGGAGCGGCCTCTTCTCTTGCTTTCTTTTCCATCTCATGGGTCTTTAAGTTCCCAATGAGACTAATTAGGTCCATCTCATCCTTGTCGTTCAATTCTTTCAAGGTGGTGGCCTTGATCTCCCATGATGTAGGAAGTGCTCGAATCACTTTTCGCACCTTTTGGTCATTGGAGATGTCATCACCTAAAGAAGAAAGAGCATTGGTGATTTTAATAAATCTAGTAATCATACAATCAATAGATTCTTCATCAATCATTTTAAAGGATTCATATTGGGACCTCAAGAGATCTATCTTAGCTCTCTTGACTTGTGAAGTCCCCTCGTGTGTGACCAATAAATGTTGCCAAATCTCATAGGCGGATTGGCAATGAATTACCCGTGTAAGGTCATTCATTCAAGGTGGTTAAGAGGAATTTTGGGCCTTGGAGTTAGCCTCATATTCTCTAAAGTTGAAGTCGGTCCATGTGCTCTCATCACTATCGGGTGCAACATAGGGTTTGGTCAAAGATTTAGCTACTAAGCTACCTAAGGATTGCAAAAAGATAGTCATCCTAACCTTCCAAATAAGGAAGTTGAGTCCATCAAATTTAGGAGGGATTTTGATGTTATCGGCCATGTTTACTAGTGAATGACAAATGGAATGCAAATGTTGATTAGCAAATTTTAAGGATCTCTCTATGGATGTTAAGCCAAAACCTAGTGTCCAAGCTCTGATACCAATTGAAAATCACCTAGAGGGGGGGTGAATAGATGATTATGCTAATCAATGCACAATTCAAAAATTATGATGCAATAATCTCACAAAGCAAGTGAATATAGCAATGAATGTAGAGAGCAAGTAATAAGAGCAATGAAAATAGGGCAAGAAATAAGAGCAAGTAAACCAAACGCAAACACCGAGAATTGTTATCGAGGTTCGAGCACCCAGCTCTACTTCCCCGCCTTCCCCAGAAGGATTCTAACCACTTCCACTATCACAAAGATGTCACAAATACACCGGAGTACCCAACTCCACAATCTCAAGTACAAGCAATCTCTGAGTAGTCAAAAGACCACAAACTCTCTCTTGCAAAATTCTCTTCCCTTACAAAGGTCCTTAGAGAATAATGAGTAGGAATGAAGCTCTTGAGTGTGCAAGGAGAAAAGAAAAAGAAATGAGAGAGTTCTTGAAAACACTTCAGAAAATGAGAGAGAATTTCAGCACAAAAACCAAGAAACCAAGTCTTTTTGAAAGCCTTAAACTTTTGGAAATTTTGATAATTTTTCTTGTAACCAACCTCTCCCTAAACACCCTATTTATAGGAGAGGGCTAGGGTTAGGAGATAAAACATATTTAAGGCTAATCAGAAAGTATTAAAACCAAAACATGTCATTTAAACACACTTAAGTGAGAAAAGGACAAAAATAAACCCAGCTTAGAAACTAGCCGTTATGTTCAAACGGCTAGCTCGGTCGACCGGCCCGATCGACCGCTAGTACAAAAAAAAATAGCCGTTGCAGGCTACGGTCGACCGCCCGGTCGACCCAAAAATCCAGAGAGCAAAGTCTGTCAGTCAGGCAAGTCTCGGTCGACCGTCCGGGTCGACCGTGAAACGTGCACACTGATACGTGCAGCTGCCAGAACTCCGGTCGACCCGGCCGGCCGGCCGGTTTGACCTGACAAAGGGTCGGTCGACCCATGCGGTCGACCGGCTCAGGTCAAAAGCAAAAATAAAATAGATTTTTGAAAGGGTTTGAAATCTAATAACATAGTCTTGATTTGAAACAAGTTTAATGCCCAAAATTGAGCTTATAAACGAAAGGCTTTAATTTAAAATAATTTTTACATATTTATGGGAAATAATTTTGGAAATAGGATGTGCGCAAAAAACGTGTGTGATAGAGCTTCAAACCTATTCACTATTCTTTAACAAAACTCTAAACTAAAAACAAATCTAATAAATTATCTTGAGCAATCTTGAAGTCTTGAGCCATGCGATGCCTTGCTAGAGTCTTCTCTTCTATGTTCCTTCCTTGATGTGCAAAAAGCCTTCTTTGCTTCATGGACCTAGAAATTCTTGCAACAGCTAAGCAATGGCCTCCAAATATGGTACAAACCTGAAACTTATCTTAACAAACTAATTGGTACCATATAGCTCTTATTTGTTTTGTTATCATCAAAACTCTAGACAAAATGGAGAGTGTAACCTTTTGGGCCAACAACAATAACATAACCGATTGAGACGCCACCAAGCTCAAGGTTGGTGATACTTGTCTTTTATAAATGTCAATAAGTATTGAGACCTGTCTTTGTAAATGTCAACAAGGCTCGGGGTTGAGACTTAGCTGTCTGCTGGTTCAGAGGTTGCAATGACATAACCGATTGAGACGCCACCAAGCTCAAGGTTGGTGATACTTATCTTTTGTAAATGTCAACAAGTATCGAGATCTGTCTTTTATAAATGTCAACAGGGCTCGGGGTTGAGACTTAGCTATCTGCTGGTTCAGAGGTCGCAATGACATAACCAATTGAGACGCCACCAAGCTCAAAAATTGGTGATACAATTTGGGAAGAGGTCTCGTTTTCACAGGAAAAAACGAGGGAATCACTGTTATAGGTTTAATGTTAACGTAACAGCGAAATGTATATGTGGTCTTACCATTCTATGAATGAGAATTGGTAAGTGATTTTGGAGGTCTCGTTTTCACGGGGAGAAATGAGGGAATCACTGTCATAGGTTTAATGTTAACGTAACAGCGAAATGTATATGTGGTCTTACCATTCTATGGATGAGAATTGATAAGTGATTTTGGAGGTCTCGTTTTCACGGGGAGAAACGAGGGAATTGCTGTCATAGGTTTAATGTTAACGTAACAGCGAAATGTATATGTGGTCTTACCATTCTATGGATGAGAATTGGTAAGTGATTTTGGAGGTCTCGTTTTCACAGGGAGAAACGAGGGAATTGCTGTCATAGGTTTAATATTAACATAACAGCAAAATGTATATGTGGCCTTACCATTCTATGGATGAGAATTTGTAAGTGATTTTGGAGAGGGGATCAAATGGGAAAAGGTCCCTTAGGATTTTTAGCAAATCCTCAGCTGTCAACGGGTTTGATATGCCTTTACCAACTACCGTTTGAGTCGGGCTAGCCATGCCATTCCCTCAGCATGATGAGTTATCGAGGACTTATGTTGGGCTTAAAGGCCAACATTTTCCTCTGTCCTTAATCGTTAAGGATGTTGGATTATCTGGTTAACGAATGTGTAACCTTGACTTTCCTTTAAGATAACCAGTGTATGGCCAGGTTTCTACTGGTTTATGGTTGCATGATCTCGCTTGGAGGAAGTGAAAGGCTCTCTTTAATTGTACCTTGGATATGAAGGTCTTGATCAGAGGTGTAGTGTTAACTTGATCATGAGAAGGATCCTTAATCAAGGATAATACTTTGTTAAGAACTTGCCATTGATCGGCATCATGAGTAAGTCGCCGTCTAAAGTCATAAGACGGTATGCTCCGTTTGAATAGACTGTTTCTATTATAAACGGTCCTTCTCATTTAGGCTGAAATTTGCCTTTGGTCTTGTGCGTCATAATCATCGGTCGTCTGACGGATAAAATCAGGTCTCCTTTCTAGAAGACTCTCTGTTTGACCTTCTTATTGAAGGCTTTTGAAATTCGAGCTTGATACAGCTCAATATGTTGCCGAGCTTGTAATCGCTTCTCATCTAGAGCTTCGAGCTCTTGAAGACGCAACCGATCATTGTCCTCTGATGTGATCTTAGTGGTCAGAGCTACTCGCAATGATGGCATCTAGATTTCCAATGGGATGACCGCTTCGCACCCATATACCAAGGAAAAAGGCGTATTGCCTGTCAGTATTCGAACCGTGGTCCGGTAGGCCCAAAGACACTCACCAAACTTTTCGTTCCAATCTCGCTTATTCGAGGAGATGAACTTCTTGAGTAGCTTGATGATCGTTTTGTTGAATGCTTCCGTCAAGCCATTAACGGCGGGATTATAGGCAGTTGAAGTCACATTCTGAATTCGGTATTTGTCGCAGAACCGATAGAATACTTGGCTTATGAATTGGGGACCGTTGTCGTGGATGATCCGCCTAGGGACACCAAATCGATGGATGACATGGTGTTTGATGAAATTAACCACGTTAGAGGTTTTGACTTCAGCCAATGGTATAGCCTCTGCCCATTTTGAAAAGTAATCGGTTATTGATTGGCAGTAAAAAATGCATAATTGCCATCACATTTACTATCACATTTTCATATTTATTCATATAATCATGCACTATTACTAATATTTTGTTATTTAATATGTGCAGGCCTTGAGTGTTTAATTAAATAAAGAATAAAAGACTAAATGAAGCCCAAAAGCCCATGTCCAAGCCCATGTCTAAGCCCAAGTGCAAAAAGGCAATTTACAAATGTCAAAAGTGCAAATACAAAGTGTAAATATTGCAAATACTACAAAAAGGGAAAGGATAGAATTCTATTCAACCCTAAATGCTTGGTGGATGAGGATAAATAAGAATGCAAGGATGAAATTCGTTTTGGAAGAGATTTGAATTTAGGGTAACTTGATTTCCAAGTTATCCCGAAAATCCAAAATAAAGAGTCGAGATACAACTTCCAAAAGAATCAACCCTGATGGATGGACCAGAGGAGGCCACGAGCGAAAGCGCGTGGCCAACCGACACAACTTGGCCGCGGAAACGCGGTCCAAGCCGCGTTTCCGCGGCAATCTGGATGAGACCAGGTACCAGTTTTCGTGGAGGAGTCGTTCTGGGACTCTAATTCCTTCTGCACCTATAAATACCCCTGCAGACGCAACAGAGAAGGCATCTAGAGACGAGAAGATTAGGGTTTTCTTTAGCTTTTCCTTAAATTTCTGCAATTTATAATTTCGTTTTAAGCACATTGTGGAGAAGAAGGAGCTTGTATTTGGGAGACATATTTTCGAATAAAGGTTACCTCTTTTGCTATTTGATTCTTTTCAGTTAATTTTATTCCTTTTCTCTGTGATCTCTTATTTTTAGTTTTTGATCAGTGATCTCTTGTTTCATTTTGTTTTTCCTTCTTTTTCTTCTCATTAAGTAAAATAAAAAAATAAAAAAATAATTAAAAAAATGATGACTAACTAATTCTTAGTGTGGTTTGCTGATCTCTTAAGCAACCCTAGGGCAGTTTAGGAGTTGAATAGATTGATGATCAATTTTTAAAAACCCTAAGTCTAAGATTGCTTTTCTTGAAGATTAAACTGATAGCTAGATTTCATAACCTAGATTGCACACTTAAACAACTCTTCATAATTTCATACTTAAGAACTTAGACATCATAAATTAAGATAACACTTTTCTTAAGCTGTACTTAGAAGTTAGGATGAATCTTTGTTGAGTTTTTGGTAATGCAAATTAGTTAAAATTCTATTATCATCTTTTCTTGCTTGAATCCTTCTTAATAAACTTAGGGTAAATCATATGTATCTCAAGATGACATTCAACATCCAAGACTTGCATTGTGGGTTGTGGTAGAAGATCAGTAAAATCATACCTCTTTAATCATATTTTAAATCTAATCTCTCCTTTGTTTTATTTGAAGCATACAGAGAAATCGGCCGAAAAGCTTGCATCACATCCTTCCCTGAGGATCACGACCCGCTTTGGCCCTTGCTGCAGCGGATAGCATTGAGACTGAGAACTCTACAACTCAATCTTTTCTTTATAAATTCTCAATTTCAATCAAAATTTTGGCGTCGTTGCCGGGGAAGAAACGACACGATTTTCTCAAAACTATTTTTTTTTATTTCTTTCTGTTTGCAGGTTAAGAGAACAGGAAAACTAAACAGCAGAGAGGACACATAGCAATTCTGTGCCTCTGCCCTCGAAGGCAGAGCACCAGAGCCTACTTCAGAGCCGCGGGTCCGCGGCAAAAGCCGCGTTTCCGCGGCCTGAGTAGTTCACTACTCATACAGTTTTCTGCAGGTTGCTAAAAAGTGCAAATTTGGCTTACTGCTGTGATATATTTGCTCTGTGATCATCCTGCAACTGCTAATTAATAACAGTAACTCATTTGTTGATAATAAAAAAAATTTTAGATTCTTGCATCTTAGGCACGTGTCTATTTTAATTTTTTTAATTCTGTTGAAGAGTGCTTGCGACAAGGTACGTTTGCATCGCATATAGATTAGGAAACACTCTTGGCTGTTTTACTGCTTTTGAGTGATTACTTTTCTACTGCTTTACACGTACACAAAAATATCTTAAGGGCATAACCCATTAACAAGATAAGATGGGGATTTCATCACCCTTCCTTGGCCCACAAATCATATCCGTCACACTCACAACCCTAACCTTAAGTAAAATTTGACTAGACGTTGGCCCTAGGTTAACTCGGACTCAATAGGAGATTGACCTAAGGAGGAAAGTTGTTCGAAATTAACTCTTGCCAAATCGGTGTCTAGGCAGGAGATTGAGGGCCGAAAGCCCAAAGAACGGTGGTTATTTAATTAAGGAACGTTTCTGACGGAAAACCTCCCACCGGTCTTGCCACCTACCTGGCCGTTTAGCTTGTGGTTAAGGTCAACAATAGACCTCCTAAGGACAGTCTAAAGTTAGGAGTCGTCTAGGTCAAGGCTTACCCTAGAATAGGAATTTTGTTTGTTTTTCTTTTTTTTATTGATTGATTAGGTGAACTTGTTTGCTAATTGTGCATGTCCACTTGGTCGAGAGACCCACTTACATCCAGGCTAACTAGAACTAGTTCACCACCCGAGCAAAAGCCCGACTCACACATGGCACAACCACTGTCACTCCAAGATAGGTTCTATCCTATTAGAGCCTCTCTTCCTTCTTGCATCAAGCTTACTGATGAAGGCGTTACCAATTTGAGCTCAAGCCACAATACATCAACACCCTTCCCAAATTTCATGGACTTGAATCCGAGGATGCATACTTCTTCATAAGGAAATTTGAAAAAGTATGTCTCATGATGAAGATACCTAAGTTAGGAAAAGATGCCATCAAACTTAGGTTTGTCCCCTTTGCTTTGAAGGATTTAGCAAAGAAATGGCTCTACAGTCTAAAGGCCGGTTCAATATCTGCATGGGATAATTTCGTTAAGGCCTTCTTAAAGAAATTTTATCCCATTCACAAGACTGCACTGATTAGGAAGAACATCCTACAGTTTAAGAAAACAGCCAATGAACCTTTCTGGAAATACTTCGAACGTTTTAAGGACCTCCTTGCCCAATGCCCTCACCATGGGATAGAGAAATGGCGACTTTGCCAAGTTCTATATGATGGATTAGATATCCAACTAAAACGCTGTTAGAATCCATGTGCCAAGGAGGATTTCTGCAAAAGAATGAAGACGAAGGATGGTTATTGTATGAAGAATTAGCTGATAATACCATCCAATGGGAACCTACTCCGGAAAAATTTAGGACTAATGACCCTACTTCTTCTAAAGGAGGTATCCATTCCATTGAGGCCAACATAGCAACCGATGCTAAGTTAGTTGTTGTTATGCGAAGACTAGAGGCTCTTGAAACTAAAGAACCAGTCTCTGTGAACCAAGTCAGCCCAACACCTTCGGCGGGCTGTACTTATTGTCAAGATATGAACCATGTGTTCGAGGAATGTCCCGTCTTTATCGCGCATCAAAGCTTGCCCGAACATATGAGTGCGGCCTTCACAAGGCCCGCCAACAATCCTTATTCGCCCACCTACAATCCCGGTTGGAGAAATTATCCTAATTTTTCATGGGGCCCAAGCAACAATGAGCAAACTAGGCCCAAATTCTCCAATAATTTCCAAAATCCGCCATATCAACAAAATTTCCCTAGTCAAAATCCTCCACCATCTTTCCAAAATTCACAAATGGAAACAAGATTCTCAAATTTAGAAAGAAAGGTGGACACTCTAGTTAAAAGCCACGACACGCTGGCTCAAGTCTTAACTAGGATAGAGATCCAATTGAACCAAAAAGAGAGACAGAGGGGAACTCTACCGAGTCAACCATTGCCAAATCCTAGGAATCCTAGGCTAGCCAATGAGGCTCAAGACCCAAACCAGTGTAACTTGGTTCATACACTAAGATCGGGGAAACAAGTTGATAATCGAGTATCCATGCCACATGATCCATCTCAGTCATCCATTCCATCTAGCTCCACTCCTTCTCCACCCAGCTCTAATGAAACTGAAGTTGAAAAGTCAGCAGGACAGATGCACCAGCCTATAGCCCCATTTCCAAATAGGCTTAGAAGCAACAACAATGCACATATGGAGAAACTACTAGAGGTGTTCAATCAAGTTAGGCTCAACATCCTACTTCTTGATGCAATCCAATAGGTCCCTAGTTATGCCAAATTCCTTAAGGACATGTGCACCAAGAAAAGAAAGACAAATGTGCCTAAGAAGGTTTTTCTAGCCACTAACATTAGTGAGCTATTGTCCAACCAGATCCCAGTCAAGTACAAGGACCCTGGTTGCCCCACCATCTCTTGCACCATAGGTCAGCTGAAATCAATCGAGCACTCCTCGATTTAGGAGCTAGCATTAATTTGCTCCCTTTCTCCGTATATCAACAACTTGGATTGGGTGAACTCAACCCAACCCAAGTTACTATTCAATTGGCTGACCGCTCAATCAAAGTTCCTAAGGGAGAGATCAATGACGTCCTCATACGGGTGGGAGAATTCATTTACCCAGTCGATTTCATTATTTTAGAGACACAACCTGTGTTTAATCCTAGGTCCCAAACTCCCGTCATCTTAGGATGACCATTCCTAGCAACCGCAAATGCAATCATAAATTGTAAAAACAGATCCATGAGATTGACTTTTGGGGATATGACCAAGGAAGTCAATGTTTTCAACCTAGGTAAGCATCCCTACGATGTGACCGACCAACCCTTTGAGGTTAACTTCATTGAAAACATGACGCGTGAGCACAATGAGAAGATCACACTGGAGTCAGAGGAAGAGGAAGACTTAGAATCAAGTGATCTCAACCTTGATGAGATCGAATGGGAAGCAAATCCTAGTTCTATGGAGATGGGAAATTCTAGCTTAACACCTCCACCCATCGAGCCACCTCCTTCTTTGGAGTTAAAGGCCTTGACTAAACATCTTAAGTACGCCTACCTAGGTGAACAAGAGACGTTACCAGTCATAGTTGCATCCAATTTGACTAATAGGCAAGAGGAAGACCTACTGGCAACCCTTAGGAGACATAGGGAAGCCATTGGTTGGACTATGGCAGATATCAAGGGACTGAGCCCTACGATAGTCTAGCATCGTATCCATTTAGAGGAAGGGGTTAGACCGAAGAGGGATCCACAGCATAGGCTAAACCCACTTATGCAGGAGGCTGTACAAGCCGAAATAATGAAACTGTTAGATAATGGGATCATTTATCCCATTTCCGATAGCGAATGGGTTAGCCCAATGCATGTGGTCCCTAAGAAGTCCAGCTTTACTGTGGTAGAAAACGACAAGCATGAGTTAGTGCAAACACGATTGCCTACCAAGGTTAGAGTATGCATAGACTATCGCAAGTTGAACGCCGCCACTAGGAAAGATCATTTTCTTTCCCATTTATCGACCAAATGCTGGAACGATTAGCCGGTCATGAGTATTACTGTTTCTTGGACAGTTATTCAGGGTATAACCAAATCCCTATAGCCCCGGAGGACCTAGAAAAGACAACGTTCACGTGCCCATTTGGGACATATGCCTATCGTTGAATGCCTTTCGGCCTATGTAATGCCCCGCCACATTCCAACGTTATATGTTAAGCCTTTTTTCTGATATGGTCGAGCGTTTCTTAGAGATTTTCATGGACGACTTCTCCCGCTATGGAAATTCATTTGACCAGTGTCTCCATCACTTGGAGCTAGTGCTGAATAGGTGCACCGAAAAGAACTTGACCCTCAATTGGGAAAAGTGTCACTTCATTGTGCAGCATGGGATTGTCCTAGGTCATGAGATATCTAGGGAAGGGATCAAGGTAGACAAGACTAAGGTGGAGATCATAGCCAAACTTCCACTTCCACGATGCGTGAAGGACATTCGGTCTTTCTTAGGACACGCTGGATTTTATCGTAGGTTCATTAAGGATTTTAGCAAAATTGCTAGACCCCTTACAAACCTTCTAGTTAAAGACGTGCCCGTCTTCTTTGATGATAGGTGTAATAGTGTGTGGGAGAATTTTAAAGTGGAACTTATCTCTGCACCTATCATCTCACCTCCGGACTGGTCCAAACCTTTGAGATCATGTGCGATGCCTCAGATTTTGCGATAGGCGCTGTCTTAGGACAGCGTAAGGATAACAAGCAGCACGTGATCTACTATTCTAGTAGGACGCTCAATGACGCCCAAATGAACTATACTACAACCGAGAAGGAATTCTTGGCAGTAGTGTTCGCTTTGGAGAAATTCCGCCATACCTACTTGGGACCAAGACCACGATTTTCACTGACCATTCTGCACTTCAATACCTTATGCTAAAAAAAGATGCGAAGGCCCGACTCATTCGTTGGATCCTCCTCCTTCAAGAATTTGATCTCGAAATTCGAGATAAAAAAGGTGTCGAAAATGTTGTCGCAGACCATCTCTCTCGTGTGCCAAACGCACCTTCTGACGAACTGCCCATCAATGACAATTTTCCCGATGAACAACTTCTAGCCATCTCTAAGGAACCATGGTTTGCTGACATAGTAAATTACTTAGTCACAAACCAAACACCACCTAATTGGTCAAAACAGGATAGATATCGATTCTTGTCTCAAGTCCGGTATTACATGTGGGAAAATCCTTACCTTTTCAAATATTTAGTGATCAAATTATTAGGAGATGTGTCCCCGGCGAGGAAACTAGAAGCATTCTAGCCTTTTGTCATGAGTTCGCTTGCGGTGGACACTTTGGTCCCCGTAAAACTGCCGAAAAGATTCTGCAAAGTGGCTTTATTGGCCAACTGTGTTCAAAGACGCATTCGAGTTTTGCAAAACTTGCACAAGATGTCAAATGATAGGAAGAATTTCCAAACGAAATATGATGCCCCTAAATCCAATTCTAGAAGTAGAACTTTTCGATGTCTCGGGGATTGATTTTATGGGATCCTTCCCTAATTCGTTTGGTCACCAATACATCTTGTTGGCCGTAGACTACGTATCAAAATGGGTTGAAGCCGTCCCTTGCAAGACAAATGACAACAAAGTTGTTGTCAAATTCTTGAAAGAAAATATCAACTCGCGCTTTGGAACCCCTCGTGCCATTATTAGTGACAATGGTACGCATTTTTGTAATAGAACTTTTGAAGCTCTTATGCGAAAATACGCCATAACTCACAAGTTGTCTACGCCCTACCATCCTCAAACTAGCGGACAGGTAGAAGTTTCCAATAGGCAAGTCAAGCTTATCTTGGAGAAAACTGTGAATCAGAATAGGAAGGACTGGTCCACCAAACTGGTGGATGCCCTATGGGCATATAGGACTGCCTTTAAGACGATTCTAGGAATGTCTCCCTACAGACTAGTCTTTGGAAAGGCTTGCCACCTTCCTGTTTAGCTAGAGCACCGGGCCCTATGGGCAATTAAACAGCTGAATTTCGATCTAGATAAGGCCGGTGAGCTCCTGAAATTGCAAATTTCTGAACTAGAGGAATTGAAGAACGAAGCATACGACAATGCGAAGATTGCGAAGGATAGGGTTAAGGTTTTTCATGATAAGTTCATCACGAGAAAAACTTTTGTCCAAGGACAAAAAGTTTTACTCTATAACTCTAAACTTCATCTCTTTCCTGGCAAGTTAAAGTCAAGATGGACAGGGTCCTTCATTGTTAAGACTGTGTTTCCACACGGAGCCATAGAGATCTACGACCCGAAAAATGGCAATACATTCAAGGTAAATGGTCAACGTCTTAAAATCTTTTTGGAATCAGTACCGGAAGTAAATGCAGCCATGGGTCTTTTTGACCCACTGTATCAGTAACTAGATCTTTCTGCCAGTTCATGCATCCATGCATTTCATTCATACATTAGGGACAATGCATGAAACAAGTGTGGAGGAAGGGTATGTAAAGTAATAAAAAATAAAAAAAATTATCTAAATATATATATATATATATATATATAAAATCTCAATCAAATTTTTTTCTTTTTTCTTTTTCTCTTTATTTGTTCTAACATAAAAAAATTAAAAAATATATAAAAAAATATATTTTTATAAAAAGGACAATATTTTGACTTATCTTTTGAAAGAAACCTAAGTTAGTTTTAAGAATTAGGAAAATCATGATTAGGATTTCTAAAAACTTGGTCAAAATAAATAAATTGTTTAATTTTTAGGTATAGGAGGAAAAATTGAATAAGTAATTAGTCTTGATTTTTACCTTAATGAACTAGGCATACCTAATGCATATCTAGGATTCTAAGATAAAGACCCTTGTGCCTCATATGTAAAAAAATATATATATCACTAATTAAGCTGGATACATGTGCTTCAAGAAGCATAAGTATTCACGCCTAAAGGTGAGTTTATAAATAAGCGTCCTTAGTTTTGGGGCCTAGTTCACTCGAATTTAAGTCCGAGGGGTGTTTTCTCACCCGGTGCCCTAAAACCAGCCAGTTTGGGAGTCACCGACTTTAAGTTCGCTACATAGGTGGATTAGAAAGCCTAAGAAAATTAAGAAATATTATATATGTATTAATACATCTAATAGTCAATTAGTTAGGTATGAGGGCCTCAAGAAGCCTTGATACTTACACGAAAGAAAATTAGATGAGTTATATATATTAAAAAATAATAATAATAATAATTAAGAGGCATGAGAGTCCAAGTTAAGGAATTCTTAGATTCACAAGGGTGCATATGATTTTTGGTAACGAAAAAGACTATACAAACATTCAATTTTGATCCTTATCTAAAATGAATAACAATTCACTTTATTAAGACTAAGTTTAAGAATGAATAAAAATGATAATCCTAAAACTTATAGACTACTTAGTCTCTTCAAATATATTTCGAATATTTGCCTTTTTATGTATTTTGTGGGTGTAATCCGCTGAAAACCCTCACGAGACAACACTCGTCCTCTAGGGTAACCTAGGGGTTTAACGGCTTGTTGCACATGCTAAGTGCAACCGTGATTCCTACGAAAATGAGTTAGCTAGATTAGTTTTTCTTTTTTGATTTTTACTCAAGGACGAGCAAAAAGATAAGTGTGGGGGTGTGATTGGTAGTAAAAAATGCATAATTGTCATCACATTTACTATCACATTTTCATATTTATTCATATAATCATGCACTATTACTAATATTTTGTTATTTAATGTGTGCAGGCCTTGAGTGTTTAATTAAATAAAGAATAAAAGACTAAATGAAGCCCAAAAGCCCATGTCCAAGCCCAAGTGCAAAAAGGCAATTTACAAATGTCAAAAGTGCAAATACAAAGTGTAAATATTGCAAATACTACAAAAAGGGAAATGATAGAATTCTATTCAACCCTAAATGCTTGGTGGATGAGGATAAATAAGAATGCAAGGATGAAATTCGTTTTGAAAGAGATTTAGATTTAGGGTAACTTAATTTTCAAGTTATACCGAAAATCCAAAATAAAGAGTCGAGATACAACTTCCAGAAGAATCAACCCTGATGGACGGACCAGAGGAGGTCACGAACGAAAGCGCGTGGCCAACCGACACAACTTGGCCACGGAAACGCGGCCCAAGCCGCGTTTCCGCGGCAATCTGGATGAGACCAGGTACCAGTTTTCGTGGAGGAGTCGTTCTGAGACTCTAATTCCTTCTGCACCTATAAATACCCCTGCAGACGCAACAGAAAGGGCATCCAGAGACGAGAAGATTAGGGTTTTCTTTAGCTTTTTCTTAAATTTCTGCAATTTGTAATTTCGTTTTAAGCACATTGTGGAGAAGAAGGAGCTTGTATTTGGGAGACATATTTTCGAATAAAGGTTACCTCTTTTGCTATTTGATTCTTTTCAGTTAATTTTATTCCTTTTCTCTGTGATCTCTTGTTTTTAGTTTTTGATCTGTGATCTCTTGTTTCGTTTTGTTTTTCCTTCTTTTTCTTCTCATTAAGTAAAATAAAAAAAATAAAAAAATAATTAAAAAAATGATGACTAACTAATTCTTAGTGTGGTTTGCTGATCTCTTAAGCAACCCTAGGGCAGTTTAGGAGTTGAATAGATTGATGATCAATTTTTAGAAACCCTAGGTCTAAAATTGCTTTTCTTGAAGATTAAACTGATAGCTAGATTTCTTAACCTAGATTGCACACTTAAACAACTCTTCATAACTTCATACTTAAGAACTTAGACAGCATAAATTTAAGATAACACTTTTCTTATGCTGTACTTAGAAGTTAGGATGAATCTTTGTTTAGTTTTTGGTAATGCAAATTAGTTAAAATTCTATTATCATCTTTTCTTGCTTGAATCCTTCTTAATAAACTTAGGGTAAATCATATGTATCTCAAGATGACATTCAACATCCAAGACTTGCATTGAGGGTTGTGGTAGAAGATCAGTAAAATCATACCTCTCTAATCATATTTTAAATCTAATCTCTCCTTTGTTTTATTTGAAGCATACAGAGAAATCGGTCGAAAAGCTTGCATCGCATCCTTCCCTGAGGATCACGACCCGCTTTGGCCCTTGCTGCAGCGGATAGCATTGAGACTGAGAACTCTACAACTCAATCTTTTTCTTCATAAATTCTCAATTTCAATCAGTTATTGCCAGGATAAACCGGTGACCTTTTGTCGAAGAAGGACTGATTGGCCCTACGACGTCGATTCCCCATGCTTCAAATAGCCATGAAGCAACAGTCGGGTGGAGTAACTCCGCAGGCTGGTGTATGAAGTCCGCATGGATTTGACATGCATTACACCTTCGTGCATATTGGATGGCATCGGCTATCATAGTTGGCCAATAATATCCAAGCCTATGCAACCTGTCTTTAAGTTTTGGACCTGGCTGATGAGCTCTGCAAGTACCATCATGCACTTCTTGTAGCGCTTCCTGTGCCTCTGAATTAGAAAGGCAACGGAGGAGGACACCGTCATATGAACGACGGTAAAGGGTCTTCAGAGTTAGATCGTAGTAGAAACGGAGAGACCTTCGTCTGATAGATGCCGCTTATTTAGGATCGTCTAGAAGCAGACCGTGCAAAGCATAGTCAATGAGAGGAAAGCATCAATCTCTCGGCTCAAGATCCATGGAGACATTGTATACTTCTCGGGTCCCTAGCATATGCTTAGAGCATGCAAGGTATCGAGTTGCCACTGCGAGGTGATACTCGGTGTCGGCTGGGAGGGCTAGTATTGTTGCTAATGCAGCAAGAGCGTCCGCCCTGGTATTCTTAGATCGAGACACGTGCCCGATGTAGAAACCTTCAAATAGATTAGCCAACTCGATGACTGTGTGATGATAAGACACCAAGTCTTCGTGGCGAACTTCATATTCGCCTTTAACCTGATTGATGATCAGTTTTGAATCGCCGTAAGCTTCGAGGTAGTGTACCCCCATTCCATGGGCGAGCTGAAGGCCAATGAGCAGAGCATTATATTCCGCTACATTGTTGGAGCACGATTCCGTTAGGGAAAATGCTCTGGGAAGGACATGATTCTGTGGGGAGATAAACACAACCCCCACTCCGGCAATAATCTTGCTTTTAGGGCCCATTCGCGATGCTCCATCGAAGAACATCTGCCACACTTCCTCCTCTGAGGTTACATTGGACTCGAAGACTTCATCAGGGATATCTTCGTGAAGTTTTGAATGTTCTGAAACTGAATGAGCAGCGAAGAACTCTGCAAGGGCCTGGCCCTTAACCGCCTTCTGAGAGGTAAAGATCATGTCGTATTGAGACAAAAGAAGTGTCCATTTAGCCAATCTTGAATTCAGTGATCCTGGCTTTGTTATAAGAAGACGCAATGGGTTCACTCTGGAGAAGACATATATGGTTTGGCCGACCAAATAATGTCGTGTCTTTTGAACGGCAAAGACAAGGGCTAAGCATTCCTTCTCGATAGGATTATAGCGAGATTCTGCTCCTATGAGGGTCCTACTCAGATAATAAATGGCCTGCTCGTGACCATTGTCATCTTTTTGAGCGAGGAGGGCACCGAGAGAATAGTCCATAGCTTTCATATAAAGCAAGAATGGCTTCCCTGATGTAGGGGCCACTAATACTGGAGGCTTCGTGAGGTATCTCTTGATGTCTTCATAAGCTTCCTGACAAGCTTGATCCCATACGAAGGAAGCACTCTTTTTCATGAGTCGGGTGAACGGTTGACAGCGGCCTGAGAGATTTGCGATGAATCTTCTGATATAAGCCAGTCTTCCTTGCAAGCCTCTAAGCTCTTTGAGATTCCTCGGTGGATGCATGCTCGAATGGCTTTGACCTTGTTTGGGTCTAGATGAATCCCTTTTGATGTGACAATAAACTCAAGGAACTTGCCACTTGACACCCCCAAGAAGGATTTTGTCGGGTTCATTTTCAGCTGATGAGCCCGCATTATGTCGAACATTGTTTTCAGGTCGCGAAGATGTTCATCCTTGTTGCGGCTTTTGACAGCAATGTCGTCGACATAGCATTCCACTGTTTTTCGGAGATGATCGCGGAAGATTGTACTCATTGCCCGCTGAAAGGTTGCCCCGACGTTCTTCAGTCCGAAGGGCATCATAGTGTAGCAGTATACCCCAAGGGTGTTCGGAACGAAGTATGCTTCTCGTCGTCGGGATACATCTTAATCTGGCTGTACCCTGAAAAGCCGTCCATGAAAGACATCCTTTCGAATCCACATGTGTTGTCGATCATGACATCGGTGATGGGCAGTGGGAATTCGTCTTTAGGACAGGCCGTATGGAGATCACCGTAGTCGATGCAGATCCGTATTTTCCCGTTCTTCTTGAGGACGGGGATGATGTTAGCTACCCAATCTGGATGTTGTTCCTCTCGAATGAAGCCACAGGCAATGAGTTTATGAACTTCGGCCTCAATAGCTTCCATAATGTTCAGGCGAAACCGACGTTGTTGCTGCTTGACTGGCTTGACGTCGGGTTTGATATTTAGACGGTGCATAGCGACTTGTGGATCAAGTCCGGGCATGTCTTCGTAGCTCCATGCGAAGACGTCTATATACTCTTTTATGAGTATTATCAATTTTTTCTTTTCTATAAGTGATAGGCTTTCACTTATAAAAATGGGTTTGGGGTGATCTTGACTACCCAAGTTGACCTGCATCACCTTGTCTTCAGTAGGTGGTTCGCGCAGTTCGAATCGCTTTTCCCACTGGAGGTTTAATTGCTGGGCCCATGGTTCCTCATCAGTAGCCTCTGTAGGTTCCAATTGACTGCTTGAAGTCATATTAACAGTGAGGTTTTCGAACATTCCTCCTACACTGACATCTGAGTCTCACTCGGAGGATGAGGCCGAATATGATGGAATTGGTTCATCGTGTTTGGCTTGAACCGTTACTGACGATGTGGGTATAACGCATCCCAACCCCCTGCGTCTACTATCATAGTAATTTGCAGGCTTCCCTTTTGGGATAAAATTACGCATTAAACTGTGCCTTCCTTTTCCAAAATTTAGGCCCGCTCCATGCTTCAAGTCGTATCCCATTTTCTTCATAATATGGCGCGCCGGCCGCGCGTAATGGAAGAACTGTGGAGTGTCTGAATCTGAACTTGAATCTGCAACTGTGGGCCCCCGTGGTTGGGTTCTATCGAAGATTATCGGTAACTGACCTTGTTTGGACGGAGGGATCACTAGCGTGGCCCCTTCTATAGCTTCTATAGGTGTGCTAGCTTCACTTGGTTTATGTAAGGGCATATGTAGAGAGCCATCTGTAATAGATTTAATCGACCCAATACTCACAGGATAATCAAAAGAAATATTATCATTAATTACCCATTCACCTTCATCTTCAGAAGGAGTATTACATTGGGGATTATTAAGACATGCTATAATTGGTTCACCAATCAGAATGGCTGGCATGTCTGCTTCGGATTCTGAATCCGCCTCATTACCACTTTCATCATCGTCCGGCAATGGTTCTTTAGGTGTTTCACTGGCCTCTTGATACAGGAGAGCGTCAGTGAAGTAATTTTTTACCCCTTTGAATGGTTGCTTCTCAGCAAAGACAGTTCGTACTGTCGCGTCATCTTCAACATATTTGAAGCATTGGTGCAGAGTAGAGGGAACGATCCAATTGGCGTGGATCCATGGTCGTCCAAGCAGCAGGTTATATGACGTATCAGCGTCAATGACATAGCACGTCACTTCTGATTTCAGACTCCCGATTTGGCAACGGAGTCGAATTTTCTCAAGTGGATGACTGCTCCCGGCATTGAAACCGTATATCATAGTGGTAGTTGCGGACAACTTATACAGCGGTTTGCCGAGGAAGTAGAGAAGCCTTTTGGGGATGATGCTGAGTGCGGACCCTGGATCGACTTGTATTCTTTCAATGCACGTTGAACCGATATATTCGATGTAATACAGAGGTCGATCGTGCTTGTTGTCTTTGAGAAGCATATCTTCCGCCGTGAATGTAATAGCGGGCACCTTTGATTGTGTGTGATGACATTCTGTGCAAGGAGACTGAGCGTCATCGTTAGGGACCTCTGGCATGCATGTCAGAAAGGATTCTGAATTGGCTAGCGCATCCCTGAGTGCTTCTCTTGTCTCTTTTGAGAGACGAAGGAGCTCATGTATTGTGATACGAGCTGTGATATTAGCCAAATGGGCCAATATATCAAAACGAAAGGGCGTATTAAGCCCTTGGCCTGATGGTTTCTTCAACACATGGTCGAATCGTACCTCCTTAGGCTTCTCCTTTCTCTTGGTTGGAACTGGAGTAGATGCCGGTATTGGTACTGACGTTGTTTGCTGTTGTACCTCATCAGTAGACTTTTCATACTGCCTCAAGTATGATTTTCCAGATCGGGTGCCCGTCTGTTGAGGCGCATCGGCTTGCGTCGTGCAAGCATGCTCTTCTCCTTCTGAATCGCTGAGGGAAGCCGATGTAAGGTTGTCATCGTCTGGTAGCACAGAGATGACATTGCAAGATTTGCTTTTTGAGTTGGGCTCCTTCGAATCTCGTTGTACGTCTTGGACGAGGTCTGGGTGTATCACATGACTTCCCCTGTCCCCAATGTTAAGGGAACGAGACCTTTATCATTTTGAGTTATGGCTGAAGGATGCCTGAATTCCAACCGTGGCGCAGGGGCTGGATAGGTCCCGTCAGGAATTGTGACCTTCTGGGTACTGCCGAACTCGAGAGTCACCATATTGACGGTGACTTTCTTATGCTCTGTCTTCAATGTCAGAACCCCGGCATCGATTAAGGCTTGTATTCTGTCAATGAGGACATAGCACTTGTCGGTAGAATGGTGAATCATCCTATGATAGAGACAGTATTTGGGGTCATTTGTGCGTCCTATCTCATTAGGATGTCGAGCATCTGGTAGCTTCATTTTATTCCCTTTGTGGAGCAGATGGAATATTGTGACCACCTGATCGTCTTTGAAGGAGTACTGTTTTGGAGGGAACTTAGGCTCCTGATTGTTGAAGCCGCTCTTCTTGTCCTTCGACTGCACATTCCCGGACAATTCCACAGACATAGTCTCTTTCCCTTTGGCTTGAGAAGACTGCGGTAGGTCGCTACGTCCTTTACTGTTCATACCACATTTGCCTCTAGGGGTGGAAGGTTCGAACTTTTTAGCCAACTTTTCGGCTATCTCAGCTTGTTCGACCAATTCCTTCCAAGTGTGGGCTTTGACCGCCCCCATGCGAACTTCTACTTGGTCCAAGAAGTTGTGCCTGCATGTCTGTAAGAGCATGGGTAATGGCATCCCTGCTAGGCACATCAAGGATAAGTTTCTGAACCGCTCAATGTAATCACGGACAGATTCGCCCTTCTTCTGCACGGTGGAGAGGAGCTTGTCCATGATCACTTCGGTATCGTCCTCATAGAAACGAGAGAGGAATCGAGTTTTCAGTTCGATCCAGGAATTAATAGAGCCCGGAGGGAGACTTCGGAACCAGTCAAATGCCACCCCTTTTAAGTTACCAATAAATAGCCTAGCCATGATGGCGTCGTTGCTTATAACATTACCAATCTGAGCCGGAAGTAGTAAATGTGCTGATTTTGTGAGCTCTTTCCATCATAGGTATGCAACGTTGGTGGTTTGAACTTTGGTGGATATGGCACCAAATCCCACTCCAGTGGGTAAGGACGTACTGCCCTTCTTTCTTTAATTTATCCCTCTGAGCTAGGCATGCAATTTGAGCTTGGAGGCTTTTAAGGACTTCGACGTCTAAGGAAGAACCCTCCTTGGATTTCTCCGTCTTTGACTGCTCATTGCTGAAATGTTCCTCCTCATCGTGATTGCTCCCGGCATCATTGTCATTCTGATTGCTAAGGAGTCGAGCAAGCATCTGTTGAATATTGTCCAGGGCTTCTTACTGGGTCTTGGAAGTTTGCTCCTGAGCTGCCAGGCACCGACGAAGGTCATCGTTAACGTTATCAGCCATATTGACTGATGCTCTGTCCGTTCACACTGAGCTAACTGTCGCCGAAGAGGCGTACCCACTGTCTTCATCTTCTTCATCCGATGGTTGGGGTGATCTTCTGGGCTGTGGCGGGGTTAGGGCCGTTGAGGAGGAAGGCTGTTCATAACTGTAGGGTATCGCCACCCTAGATCTGGTGTTTCGGAAAATACCTTCTTCATGCACCAAGACTTCGCCTAAGCCTGGGCAGTAATCTGGATCTGGGGAGCTGTAGGGGGTGTCGTCAGATGTTTGACCTCCCCTACGTAACTCTCATCCACTTCCGGTCATGTTGACGGATGCAGAGGCTGGACCTCGTAAGATGATCCTTTTGCGATGCTTCATTGGGACTTGTACCGACAGCCGATCAAAAACTGATCGCCGGCATGGAGAAGTGGCGAGGATTGGTCGTAACCGGCAATGAGCTGAGTGGACTGTCACCAGCTGACATCCCTTTTGTTGACAATAGGAGGAGTAGTTCGGAAAGACTCCGACTTCCGCTTGTTCGCCAAGAGTTCCCATAAGTCAGGCCCATTAGAGCCTGAACAATCCCGCGTAGAGGCCCTTTTGGAGCGTACATAGGATAATGTCCCGTTCCTCTTATCCATACAGAAGGGATTAGCACTAAATAGTACTTCAGCTCTAGCTTCGCCAACAGATGCGAGCTTAGTGCTTGACAAACTGGAGAGCGGAGCACGCTGTGGTGCTTTACCCGCTATGTCGCTGCGAAGGGGATTAGCCTTAGATAATACTTTGGCTCTAGCTTCGCGGTCATGGACCCAGTAAGTACGCTGAGGTACAGTAGCTTCGCTCACATGAACGAGGCTGGCACAAGGCATTGCTGCTCTTGAATTGGGCGACGGTATGATTGCCGTCGTGACTTCATGGTCGGCAGCATTGTTGGAGCAGACAGGCATCTTGCCTTTTTCTTCGCGAGAGAGGCGTGGTTTTGGCGTAGCTACGCCTGAAGCTTCAGCCAGAGACCTCTGTTTAGGCCTCCACATCCGCTTTGACATAGGATACTTAGGTTCGCATAAAACCTGATTAACCACACGCGAGGCTGAAGGGTGTTGGCAGAATTCTGCTTCTGGTTTCTACTTCGAAACCTTGGTCGTGGATACCTTCCTATGCTTCCGTGCTCGAAGCATTAGACCACCCCAAGAGAGGACTTCTTCAAATCTTCCTTAATCGAACTGAACGACCAAGTTCTCGAAAGTGAAGGACTTGGACTTCGGGCGTGCTTCCTTGTTGCGCCAGAGAACGGCAGTAGGTTCGCAAAGAACCTTTTCTGTCTCCGCAGAGACTTTCCTTGAAGCTTTAGCCACAGGGACTCTGGCTGCACCGGCTTTTCTGATTTCAGAGTTAGACCCGAAGGTCTGTTCGTCGCATTGTGACACTTGATTCTCGGCAGTGGAGAATACAATCCCCAGCGGAGTCGCCATCTTGTTTTCCATTGATTTGCAAAGGGAAAAACTTACAATAAAGAGTTTGAGGAGCTAAATTATAAGTATTCTTAAAAAGATTACAAGTAGATCTCCTCAGAGATTATGGAGAAGTGTGCCGATAGGAGTCTGATCAGCGCGCGACCACTTTGTCCCTTTGACGATGCGAGCGATGAGATTCCCTTCTCGCCTGGTTCCGGGAATCAGAGAATAGAAGGTTGGTAGAACCCTCTTGCTACTTCTTAAAACCGCCTTCAATTAGGAATTCCTTCTCGCCTGGTTCCGGAGATTCCTTGAGAAGAAGGTATTAGGGTATCAGCACCCTGAATAGAGAAGTAATTCTCTAAAAAGTATCTGAATTCAAGAGCGCGTGGTGCGTCGTGAAGAAGTCTCTCGAGAAGAAGAAGTCGTCTTCGTGCCTCTCTTCCTCTCTTTCTTCGTGTGCCTCTGGTGGGCTATTTATAGGGAGAGCAAGGGTATAACCGTCCCTTGAAAATATGGAAACAAATTGAATCAAATCTATTTAAATCTGAAAAGTAGCCTTGCTGCGAGGCTAAGATCAGCTTCTGCGAAACTAGAAATGGCAGGTCGATTAATCTTCTTGATCTGTTTTGATCCTTTCCATATCGTTGGAGGATTTCCCATGATCTCCTTACTCGTTTTAAGAGAGTCAAGAGATTGTGGCAATCAACTGCCGAATTTGATCTCCGATTTGATCTTAATTGGATTTGATCTGATTAGATCTGATCTCATCCGGAGATTTGATTGGTCAAAGGTTGACTATAGCAGACCAATAGCGGCACTGCCCGCTTTGAACTCACAGCGGAGCTGGAGGCAGTTTCTGGCGAAGTCCGAAAGAAGCTCTTCGGCGGAGTTAGAAGTCGTCTGTGGCGAAGCTACCATATACCCTTTCTGCGCAATTGTGTATGGCTTCAGGCGAAGCTGACTCTCTCTAGTGAAGTTATGAGTTAGCTTCCTGGCGAGGCTTTGACTGGCTTCAAGGCGAAGTCGGATGATCCTAGCCTCTCAAGCGAGGCTATCCCTTTGGGCTCATATGATGCTAAGTGCTAGCACCTTAGACCTGTTGAGGTCTGTTCAGAAACAATCCGGGTTCACTGTCTACTTGTTGGATCAGTGGAGTCCAAGTTGCTTCCCTGTCCCTCGGAGATGGGTGAAAACTGGTCTTCAGCTCGTCTGTCACTTGTCTTTTGTAAATGTCAACAAGTTTAAATATTGTTCGGACCAATAAGAATCATGTCTTTTTTAAGTGTCAACAGAGATTGTGTTGGAATCCCTCAAGTGTGAGGTGATTGTGTTTGTGGTGGCTTTGTGCCTAGCCTCTAAGTGTAGAGGTTGTGTTGTATTTGAGAGAGGAGTTGTGTACTCTCGGTTATTATATTGCCCCAATCCTCAGTGGAGGTTCCCTGTGTGGGAAGTCCTGTGTGGACGAGTTAGCGGAAATCCTTCTGTGTGAAGGCGGGGACGTAGAGCTGGGTGTTCGAACTTCGAAACATATCTTAGTATTTGCGTTTGATCTACTTTTCTAACTCTCTCTTGTATTGTGCCTTGCATTGATTCATATTGTCATATCACTCTTATATGCTTGGTTGTGTTTGTTTGTGTGCCTCACTTGTGTTTAACCACGAGAGCTTCATATAGCACCTCAACTCTTATTCAGAGGAATCAAGAGGAGTTAGTCCAGAGCCCTTCACTGGGAATTCGGCTACACTCGTTGGTTACATTAAGTGTGTTGCATTAAGTTTGTAATTTCTGCATTATTATTCATAGATTAGCCGTACACCTATTCACCCCCCTCTAGGTATATCTTTTAATTGGTATCAGAGCCTATACTCCTGATATTTGGTTTAACCACCTAGGAGTGCGATCTTGGTTAGCTAATCTATCATTTGCATTTGCACACTTATATTGTTTACACACACTCACTCATGGATTGCTTGACACCTCCCATGTTTGATGTTTCCAACATTGACATGAAGGAAAATACCTCACGTATACGCGCTAAGATTTAAGTAACCTGAACAAGTTATAAAAGCCTACTTTAATGAATCTATGATCAGTAAAATACTACATATAAATTCCATACATGATAGCATATGAATATGAAAATGGAATAACAAACTGATGATTATGTACAGAGAATCAGGAAGACAATAGGAATGCAAGAGAAATAAGAATACCGATAACCAATAAATGAAAACTCCGGCTCCTCGCGAAGTGCATGATCTCAACGTACACCTGATCAATGAAATAAAATATCCAATATCAAGATGTGCAAATTTAGGATCATCAGAAAGTGACTCAACGAGTGTGTAAAAAAAGGGAGAAGATGCTTATGCATATGAATAGTGTGTACATATCACTATACTAATATGAAAACACAGCATAAAAAATATCATAAATGAAGAAATAAATACAAGATAACTTATAGCACTAAAAAACAGTAGGTAGAAGACAATTGATTATCAGTATCTGAAATAAAGCTATGAATGAAATATAACTTATATCACGATAAATCAACTACTGATACCAAAGATAGAGTAATCTAGATATATCTCTAGTCTAGTTGGTTATTATTAACCTAACTAATATATTACTTAGCTACATCCCATTCCCTTTCTTCCTTCTTCGATGAACTACGGCGCTCCCCCGTTTTGCCGCTCACCCGCCTTCCCCTCTCCCTGCCTCCCGCCTGCCCACCTCCTCCCCCGCCGCACACCCTGCCTCCCCTCCCTCCTCGCTCGCCCTGCCCACCCCTCCCCGCCTCCGCCCCCCATCTCCCACACTCAACCCACGCCTGTTCGGCTGTATTTCGACTAAATAGAGACTCTTTATTCAATGGTGTCCAACCTAACAGGGGAGAGTTGGGTGGGGGAGGGGGAGGGAGATCAAAGGTGGTGGTTGGGGGGAGCGAGGGGGGACAGCGGCGGCGGCGGGGGGGGGGGGGTCGGCTGGGGGAGGGGATGACGGAGGCGTGTGGCGTGGGGAGGAGGCGGGGATAACAAGGCAGGTGGGGAAGGGGGTTGGGGGGGTTGGGGGTTGGCGAGGAAGGGGAAAGGAGGGTGGTAGGGGGTCATCAGTTACTGGCGAGGGTGGTCGGAGGGAGGGGGGAGAGAGGAGAAGGAGAAAAAGAGGAGAGCATTATTATCATTTTTTGTGTCTTTATCAAAGTCATGGATATCTTAGGGCCTGTTTGTTTTGCCGCAAATGCTGCAAGTCGTAAATCGTAAAATGAGAACGGAAAAAGTGAACTGTAATAGGGAAAATATATTGTGTTTTACGGTGTTTGGTTGATAAAGTGAAAGTGTGAATGGAAAAGTAAATTGTGTTTTACGATGTACGGTCTTTGGTTGGTTAAGTAAAAGTGTAAATGAGAAAGTATATTGTGTTTTACGGTGTTTGGTTAGCATGTAAAAGTGTAAGTGGAAAAGTTGACCACAGAACTAACTGTAGCAATGATTTAAATATTATAAATACTATTAAATTAAATCTACTATTGAAAATTAAATTATATTAATAAATTTGAGATAAAATATTAATAATTTCAATATTTTATTAATAATAATAATATTAATAAACTATTAGTAAAATTAGTAAAATTTTACTAAAATATTAACTAAATAAATAATTATAATTTTAAGAAAATCTAAAGAACATTAATAAAATTTTAAGAATACTAATAGAACATAAATATTAAATAATATTGAGAAAAATAATATTATAATATTATAAAATAGTTAAAAATTATTATAAAATTAAATTTTATTATAATATTATTGTAATATTATAAAAATATAAAATTAACAAAGTAAAATATAATTATAAATTTAATAATAAATTATTATTATAATATTATTATAATGAATAATACAATATTAACATAATAAAATATTAATATAATAATAAAGTATATTATAATACTAATAAAGTAATTATTTATATTAAGAAATAAATAAATTAAATATATAGTAATTTTATATTGAAGCATATTATTGTTATATTAATGAAATATTAAATCTAAATAAAAGATTAAGAAAATTGCTATAAATATTAATAAAATAATAAAGTATTAGATAATAATATTAAATTAAAATTCTAAATTAAAATAATAAAATATAAATATTAAAACAATATTAAAAATAATAAAAAACTAAAAATTAAACATATAAAATAATTAAATAATTAGATAAGAAATTAAACACTATTAAAAATATTTAATATTTAATAATATTAAATTATATATTGATTATTAAGTAACTGCTTTGAACTACAAGTGTATTTTAAGTGAGATTTACATGACCACAAAAGTAACTATAAGAATTGTAAGTAGAAGAATATGAGTGTAAAGATGAGAGACCACAAAATTAACTATAGTAACTGTACGTGAGAAAATGAGAGTTATATTTTGTAAGTTATTTTATAATATATATATATATATATATATATATATAATATATATATATATATATATATATATATATATATATATATATATATATATACAATGACGTTATGCGGCAAAACAAACAGGCCTAACATGCCTTCCTCATCTCCTGGGTGGCAATATCCGCTCCCCAAAAGCACTGCTGCCATTTCTCCCACACCTTTGTCACAATTAACAACCCGCATAGATTTTCATACGCACAACAATCAGAAGGCAGTTTAGAATCCGCACCGAAAAATATACACGAGCGTCCGCATAATTGACCACAAAGCACTGTTCTCTCGGTACTTATAAATCCAACTGAGAGCGCTTCAGATCCGTGGTTTGTTCCGGGTCCAAGGCTCGATTTCTCTCTCTAGACAAAAACTCTACCCCTAAATCCTTAAAAAATCAACTCAAAATCGTCATTAAATGGTTTTGATCTGCTCGTAGATCGGCCCTCCTTGATCTGACGACCGTTTCGATCTTTTTCTCGAAGGATTTTGGTTGAATCTGCGAGCAGTTTTGCAATATGAAATGGGGATCTTGCCTTGCCTTGAATCAGATCTTTGGGTTTCAAGATTTGGGACTAGTTTGAACGGATTGACCATGATTTTCCCCTTCTTTCGTTGAATCGGTGAGTTGAAATGAATAATTTGTGTTTTTTTCTGGAAAATTTTCTTCTAGTGATCTGATGATGTTTGACTTTGTGTTTGGTTAGGGTTTGATTTCGTAGATCTACTAAAAGGGCAGCTGGATTAGGGTTTTGCGACATTTTTTGGGTGACTAGTGCATAGATTGGCTAGGATTTGTTGGTTTTCTGTGTGGATCTTGACCCAAGAGAGGCCATTTTCCATAGAGGCCTATCATAGAATCCTTATGGTTTGAAGCCTCTTGCACTTTAGTTCTTTTTCCCATGTTTTCCATGGTTCATTCTTTTGATTTAGTTGTTAAAATGCAATCTTTTGTTTATTTTGCTAGGTTGTGCTGTTGTTACCAACAGAAATTATTTCTGAGTTTTTTAGGAGCTTCTGACACCAGACCTCAAGGTTTGTTGACATATGAACTCAGATGAAATGTGTTCCCCCTCTGTTCTATTAAGAAATTATCAATATTTGGTTGAAGATTGTGCGATAAATTGAATGTCTTTTTTAGCAATTTACTGATTTTTCAATGATTATACTGTCAGTTTTAAAACAATCGATTGCGTATTGGGGGTACTTTAAAAGTTTTCTAAGTTTATTTCATTTTTTTTCTTTTTTGTAGGGTCTACTGTTTTGGTTCTTAAATTCCTTCTGGGCTCAGGAGACCCAGTTTGCTAGATCCCAAGGTTAGATTACCTCAAACTAACTTGAACTTTTTACCAGTTGATCGTGGACTTATAAATCTTTGTATCAGGAATTTATTCCTTTATTGTTATTTTATATGGTAGGTTTGTTATTGTTACTACCACAACATTTTGGGAAATGGTAAAATTTTATTATGCTTTGCTTTTTAGTACAAATTTTGGAGGACCCCATGAAGGGACGTCCCCATAGTTGAGAGGGTAGCACCCATAAAGCCTATGAGTATGTTTTTGACCACCCATGAGACCTTTAAGTATTATCTCACATCTCTACTTTTTTACCTCTTTAAAGATAATGCCTTTTTATTTTTATTTTAGAAAATTAATGATCTTTTTTCTTAAAAGGAAAATGAACTCCCATCCCCAGCTTTTTCTAGTTTATTTTTTACACTTTTCTTTGAGTTTCCCAAATCTTTTATATTATTTTTCTCGCACATGCGAATTTGTTGCACTCAAGGATTGTTTGATCTACCATCAAAATTGAGAAGGAAAAAAAAAATCTAAGATAGCGCCAGTTCATATTTTTGTCATTTTCATTTTTTGGTTTTATGCTGTCAAATGCGTTTGTGAAAAAAACTGACCTGGCATGCGGGTGTCAGGTTTTCAAAGCACGTTTGCACAAACAAATCGACCCTTAAATCAGAAATTATATAAATTTTTGTGATTTTTAATAATGTTTATGACACTTTACTCTGTATAACACTTAGCTTCACGTGGTACTTACTTCCACAGATCATATATCAGTAGCTAGTATAATCAAGTAACAAGAGTGGTATATCAATAACAGTGATACGTGAACAGTTATGTCATATACTCAGGTGTATCCGTGTAATAGAAGTACATGAATATTTAAATAACAGTAATTCATGTAGTAGGAGTACAGAAACAATCGAGCATCTATACAATATGTAACAATGATACAAAAACATGATATAATAATAGAACAACCAATCTTTTTAACGGAACAAGAAATCAAAGAAATAATAATAGAAAATGAGAACAACAAGCTCCGTAAATAGACAGAAATATTAGATTCTAATCTTATAAATATTTATCACCCCGAACAATGGAATGAAATTAATTCAAAATTACAAGATTTATTAGTGAAAAGAGGTCAAATTAGAGATAATAATTGAAACTTCCTAAATATGAAAACAATATGCGTTTTTCTGAAATACATTACATTCGAAATGGGGAGAAACATGATAGGAATTGGTTAGTATATTCAAAAAAATTAAATAAAGTATATTGTTTTTGTCACAAATTATATAGTTCTAATTATAATACTAGTCAATTAGCTAATTAAAGAAGCAATGACTGGAAAAACTTAAGCTCTAAAATTAAAAATCATGAAATAACTAATGAACATATTACTAACATGATTGTTTGGGTTGACTTAAAATTAAGATTGTTAAAAATAAGATAATTGATAAAGACCTTCAAGAGCAAATTAATAAAAAAAGATCATTGGAAAAAAGTGTTAATAAGAATTATTGTTGTTACAGTTACTCTTATTAAAAATAATCTAGTATTTCTTGAAAAGAATAAAAAAATTCACCAAGAAAATAATGAAAACTTTTGAGCTTAATTAAAATGATTGCAAAATTTGACTCAATAATGCAAGAACATATTTTACATATTCAACATGGTGTAATACATAATCATTATCTTGGGCATCATATATAAAACAAATTAATACAAATATTATCTTTGAGATTAAGAATATAATTATTAAAAATATTAAAAAGTCAAAATATTTTTCAGTTATACGATTGTACAACAAATGACTCTTGTATTTCGATGGGTGGATATTTCAACAACTCCAATAAAAAATGAAGAATATTTTTAGATTTTTTGGAAGTACATGATACTTATGGAAAAGGTCTTTTTATGAACTTACAAATGCACTAAAAGATCTTCAACTTGATATTAATGATGATGTAAGAGGACAAGGGTGTGATGACGGATCTAATATGAAAGAAAACATCAAGGTGTGCATAAAAGACTATTAGATATAAATCGTAGAGCATTTTATACACCTTGTGGTTGTCATAATCTTAACCTAGTCCTGTATAGCATGGTCAACTCTTATCCTAAAGCTATATATTTTTTTGAGTTATGCAACATATATAATACTATATTTCTTCTTCAACAAAATAGTAAATTTTTTTTACAAAATAATGTTTCTCCTTTAACTGTTAAGTCCTTATCTCAAACACGTTGGAAAAATCGCGTTGAAAGTGTAAGGCAATAAGGTTTCAATGTCCACAAATAAGAGAAGCCTTACTTCAATTAGCAAGACTTAGTGAAGATCTTAAAACATGTAGTGAAGCTAAATATTTAGCAACTTATGAGATTAAAAATTGAGTTTTTGTTGAGGATAACTATTTGATGTGACATCTTATTTGTTGTTACTTCAGTTAGCAAGAATTTATAATCTAAAGATATACAAATTGAGATAGCTATATATCAATTAAAGGGTCTTATTTTTTTGAAAAAAATATGGAGAAGATGGATTCATATCTACTTTAATTTCAGCCAAAGAAAGTGCAGCTGAAATGGAAATAAAACCCATATTCGGTGGAAAAATGTATAATTCATAGAAAAGATAATTTGATTAGAATATGGATGATGAAGTAATGCTATCACCCAAAGAATATAGAATTAATTATTTCAAATATATAATAGATAAAGCGATTTCTTCAATTGAGAGTATATTTAAACAATTTAAGTTGTTTGAAGATATTTTTGGGTTTCTATTCAATGTTTATAAATTAAAATTATTAGATGATGATAATTTAAAGAAACTATTTTAGACTTGAAAGTTTTTTAAAGTATGATCTAGTTTCTGATGTTGATGATTTACATTTAATTTTAGAATTAAAAGTTATAATAGAAATTTTACTAACAAAAAATAATATTCCAATTGAAACATTAAACTTTATAAAAGGATTGAATTTTTTTTTAGATGCATGTATTGATTATAAAATATTATTAACTATCATGTAACAGTTGCTTATGCAGAAAGAAGTTTTTCAAAATTAAAATTGATAAAATCATATCTAAGATCAATTGTATCACAAGAAAAATTAAATGGATTACCATATTAACTGTAAAAAAGATATATTAGAAAAACCTGAAAACAAAACCTTGATTAAAAAAATTTGCATCCTAAAAAGTAGAAGAATTCTGTTTTAATAAAATATTAATTAAATAAAAAATATTTAATCAAAACCGATCAAAGAGGCTTTTTACGGTGACTCCTTCACGAATTTTGTCCACTCGTGCCCCTTCCTGCCTCTTCCTCTGCCCCTCTCCCCACCTCTATCTCCGCTGCTCTGTCGGTCAGTTTTCGCCATCGACAAAGTGGTATACTAATATTAATTATTTTTAAAAAATATATTTTAAAAAGATCCCATTTGACACTTTTTCCTAGACCTCGATTAAACTGCCTTGTCTTTGTGCTATTCTATGTACATATTTTTAATTTCAAACTGACCGAACGAAACGAGGGAAGTTTTCTCCCGTGTTGTAAACCTGTCTATCTTGGGGAACGAATATTTCCACCCCAAAATTTGTTGAAGGCACCCGAACACCTTATTAAGGCACCCTCAATCTTCCCATTTTACCCCTTTTTATATCTACAGTAATCCTCTCTCTTAGCCGAATGCGGATCTCTCTTTCTCTTCCTCTTCGACTCGCCGTCACCGCCATCCCATCACTGCCGTCGACTCACGCCGCCACTGCTGTCGACAAGCCACCGTCTTCCCCAAAGAAATTCTAGGTACTTTCTGAGGTTTTTGTTAATTTTTCACAAATTGATGAAATGTGGTTTGATTTGTTCAATTTAACGAGTTCAATTCACTTCTAGGGTTATGATCTATTGTATTTGGTGTTAAAATGCAAGAAATTTGGATTTTTTTATGTATATTATCAAAAAAATTTCAAAATTTTCCAATGAGTTCGCTGTCAATTTCGCAACCGTGCGGTCGAAGATGACTGAACACTGTAACATCCGTTTGGCGGATGACGACCAAACAAATGTTGCATTATGCGATCTGCTACTACCGAACAGATGTCAAAGTGTTCGTTCTACTTCTACCGAACAGATGAAGAGTATAACAGTTGTTCCTCTATTCAGTCATCTTCTATCAAACAGTGCAAAAGTGTTCAGTCGGACTCAACCGAACATATTAAGGTTATTCGTTCGGACAAAACCGAACAGTCTTCATATATTCGACTGTGTCCAGTCGAACAGTAAAGAAATTATATTTCATGTTACAGAAGTTGTTTCACTGTTATGTCTGACTTTTTTCTCCATCGCAGGCATGGATAGTGTAGGCCCTTTTAGAGTTATTCCTACGATGTCAGAAAAATGTCGTAACGAGGTGAGTCCTCTACTATTCTTGAAACAAAGGACGATCCATAAATAGAGGAGGGTGAAGGAGATGATGAGTCGGAAGAATTGATCGCGCTATTTTCGGGTGGTGCTACCGATATTACATTGATGCAGAGTTTTAAAACTCATATAGTGACACATATTTGGAATGGCGATGTAAGAACTTAATTTGAAGTTTTTTTAGTTGAACATTTTGATGAAATCCGGTTGATGTTATTGTGCTAACAACTAATTTTTTAGGAGTGAGAACCACTCAAATGCACCTCTCACATAGCAACATTGAGTGATTGGGAATGTGATGATAACCCAACCAATCTGTATTTTGTTACGTACATTTAACAATCCGGACTGCGGGGTTGAAAATCATTTTTTACCGGAGAGCAATTAGGGTTTTTATCTCCGCATTCGTAGAACGGTAGCAACCAGATACAAATACATTTCACATGTCGTTCAGTGAAATGACCATTACACTAGACGATGTTTCCACGCTTATGGGTATACCTGTGATGGGTCGTTCTGTGAAGCTGCCTTAGAGAATAACAGATGCTACAAAAATGCTTGTTAATTTACTTAGAGTGTCATCCCAAGAAGCAAATAATGAGTTAGGCATGATCTGAGGTTCCTAGTTCGATTGGAATGGCTCTGATCCAAGTTCTCCAATGTCACGGAGTTTGCATCAAATTATTAAATTCACGAAAGAATGAATTTACTGAATATTTTACTAACCCTAACAAAATAGTTATTGTTGACAAACCCAACTGAAATGCTAGCCGGGTGAGCTCAAAATATATCTTTCACAGTGTCTGATCGGACAACACCTGTGAATCTCAATATATCCGTGTTCGAAAAGGTTCTTCAGTAGTTGCTGCATTTATGACCTTTCGGTATGCTCAATGATTTTAAAATTATGCTTTGCATTGTATACTGACCTCAATGTGCTAACATTGAGATTGTTTCTTTATTTCAATGTATTCAAGATGTCTCTTGGCCAAACAAGAGTCTTTAACAAATCTACAATCAATTTTTCTTCTTCTGAAAGTCTATCGGCAAAGGAATTCCTCCCAAATACCACACACAAGCATAAGAACCCACCCAGCTGTATTGGACAACTCATTGCCCTTCAGTAAGAACGAACAACCGCATTTCTTACTTTCTAGCTCCTTGCCCCATTTTTATCTTGAGTCTTCGCATTTTTATTAAGTTTCCTCTCTATCAGAACTTAGAAGTGCCCTTCCTTTTCTCGCATTCCAGACACATCGGATCTCTTCACACTGACGAAAAATTCTTGTGCCGTTGTAACTTCTCGTGCCCATTTTATCAATGTCTCTCGACTTTCAAAAATCTCATGTGTGGTGAAGTCTTCACCGTAATCTATTCTTGCAAGCTCAAAACCGATATTGCTATATCAGAAAGAAGTCTGTTCTTGCAAATGTTTCATATGAATAATGTAGGTCACATAGAGGGGGTGAATAGGTGACATGCTAATCAAATGCAAAACAATGCGAAATTAAAAACTAATTATGTAAACTTAAACAATTATACTAACACAAGGTATAACTAAAAAGGGAAGCCGAATTCTCAGTGAAGGGCTCATACTTTCTCCTCAGATTCCTCTATACTAAGCGATGAGGTGCTACTATAACTCTCTTGGTTGAATACTAGTGTGAGCACAAACACAAGCATGCAATGAATGGACAAAGAATAAGAGAATGCAAAAATACTAAACAATCCCAAGCAAGTATATCATAAAGCACATGCATATATCAAGCATATAAAGATATGAATAATATAAGCATGCAAGATGTAAAACACAAGTGAGAGAAAAATGAGTAATCATAAACACCGAAAAATTATTTCGAGGTTCGAGCCACTTGCTCTACGTTCCCGCCTTCACCGCAATGAATGATTTCCACTAAAATAGATCCCGCAAGATCACTCGGTGTCACAACACCTACAATGAGCTCCCTCAAGAACTCTTGGACCCGCAAGTCCCTCACTTGTTCCCGCAAGAACAACACACGCAAATCCGCAAGCTCGCTGAGGCTGCAACCTCTATAACTCCTCCAAATACAAATTGGAATACTTGGTGATCTCTTCACTTTGATCACCAATAAACACTCTCATAATAAGGATCCTAGAGGATGAATATAGTAATGGGAAGCTCAAGCTTGTGTGAGAAAACAAGATAGATTTGAGTGGTGGAAAATTCAAGAAAAACTTTTTTTGAAAACTCTCTTTTTGATATGAAATTTAAGCTCAAAAACTTGCTAGAAAGCCTCTGAGAAAGATAGAAAATACTGGCTCAAAAACTTCTCTAAAATCTTGTACAAAACTGGCCAAGAGAACTATTTATAGGGTCTTCAAAAACTAGCCGTTGAGGCTCAGAACTAGGCAAAACTGGCTGGCCGATCGACTGACCAACTGTCATAAAAATGATCGTTGGGGTTAGCGGTCGACCGCCCGGTCAAACGTGCCCAAGGTAAAGGCCTACCGGTCGACTGCTCGGTCGGCCAGCCACTGCCCGAGAGTTGAGTAGTGCTAGACGATCGACCGGTTGGTCGACCACACCCATGGGATCGTGCATGTGTGCACGTCGGTCGACCAAGCCCGCTTTCGGTCGGCCGGTCGGTCTACCGCAAGCAGCCCAAGAAAACATATTTCAGGATTTTTAAAGACCTTTTAAAATTCATTTTAAATCCTATAAAATCTTTATAAAATTCACAAAAATAAGTTCGTATCAATACTTTGAAATACAAATATGTGTGATCAAAAATCAATACATATTACAAATAATTTGAATTATTTTTGTGGTAAAGAAGTTAGGACTTTAAATCGAAAACTACATTTTTCAAAAACCAATTTAAAAATGAAAAACTGATTTTTTCCAAAACTTATATAAATACAAAGATAAGATATTTAAATACTTTTGAAGCATAGTGTGTATGGATAGAATCTAATACACAAAGAAGATGAAATATACTTATTTTTGACAATAATCACTAAAATAAGTTTTGATAAATACAAAACTTCAAACCATGAATTAGAAACATCAAAATAAGTTTTTAGACAATTTGAAGCAATAATGTATATGAATGAAATCCAATATATATATATAAACCATGTAAACTCGTTTGATGAAATCTATTCATGAAACCAAAAGGTGTATTCTTTGAAAGCTCAAAACTAAAGCTAAATTTATTTCTTATGAAAATGGTATGTAAATTTTGTGTTATGAGCTTGAGCAATCCATAACTAATCTATCCTTTACTTTTTATCTAAAATAAAAATCTTAAAACTTATAAATAAGGACTCAAGTCTTCTCCATCTTGACTTGATCCATACTTGATCTAAACTTGATCCATGAGCTAGACTTCTCTTTGAGTACTTGATGCAATCTTGAAATGCGAGCTCTTGAATCTACACGTGTTAGCTTCAAAACTTGACTTCGAATCTTTTGTTAAAGCTAAACACTGACTAAGATCTTGATAAATATCTGAAATTTATTAAACACAAAATCATTAGTACTATAACGACATGAGTTAATCATCATCAAAACTAGAGTGATGGGCTTTTGGGCCAACAATCTCCCCCTTTTGATGATGACAAAACTCATGGAATATATATGCATGGATTAAAGATAAGCTTCATAGAAGCTTTCCCTTAGTTCATGCATAACAATAAAATATAAGATATTCAATAAAAGCACATAAATAATATATTAAACAAACACAAAACATATATGAATAAACAAAAATATTAAACATGCACATATAAGCTCTAAATTCTTCTCCCCCTTTTATCAATTCATCAACAAAGGGGTGAAGAAGAACAAACAAGATAAATATATATGTGATATAAATTCATGAAGAGGAGAGATGTTAACTCTCTCTGTATACATGTATTGCATGGAGAAGGAATGATTAGACCCTACCCCATATAAGCATAATATACAATGTATAGACGGAGATGTTAAGCTCCTCCTACATACGTGTGTTGGCCCAGAGGCCTTCCACTCTAGTTTTGATGATGATTAACTCATGTAGTTATAGTTTACTAATAATCTTGTGATGTTTAGTTTCAGATACTTAACCAAGATATTAGTAGGTGATTAGTTTCAACAAAGGTGTTTTGGAGCTTTTCATATGGTGATTCAAGAGCCCGAGCGTCAAAGTTCATATCTAACACTCATTGGTGTCAAGCTCGGTGGATCACGGTTTGGATCGAGTCGACTTGGAGACGGAGCTCTACAAGAAGACTTCGGTATATTGTTTAGTTTATGTTTTTAGATCCATTGTTAAAGACTAAATAGTGTGATACGCTCAAGTTCACAACACACACACTTGTTTTAAGTTTCATGTTTTGGTTTTCGATTTTTGGTTTAACTGATCTTGATTTTCATGAATAGATAGAATCAAAACAAGTTTACATGGTTTAAATGTATATTAGATTTATTTTATATACATGTATGCTTCATATACTTAGACAAACTTATTTTGATATGCCTATTCATGTATTTAGGTTTTGTGTTTTAACAAAACATATTTTTAGATTTAAAATAAAAAACATTGATATATATCTTTATATGTATATTGGATTCTATCCATATACCACATGCTTAAAAGTTGTTTAAATATCATGTTTTTGTATTTATACAAGTTTATAGAAAAACCGTATTTTCCTTTAGAAGTTTGGTTTCTAAAAAATGTTGTTTTTGGTTTACGGCAAAATTTCCATAACACAAAAAGAGTTCAAAATGTTTGTAACTTGATTTGATTTTTACTCAAACAAGTTTGTATTACAAAGAGAATATAAGAACTTATTTTTGTAGATTTTTAGAAATTTTATGGGATTTATTTGGTAATTAAAAACTCAGTTTTCAAATCCCTAAAACAGCCCTGCTAGGCTCTGGCGGTGGACCGGGCCGGTCGACTGGACCCAGAGTTGGTGGACCGGACCGATCGACCGACATGCACAAGAATGTGCACGCTGACCTGCCACTTGGGCCGGTCGACTGACTGCAAGTGCCCCACTCTTGGGTGGCGGCGGTCGACCAGACGGTCGACCGTGAAGCTTGGCACGGTCGATCGAGCGGTCGACCGGCCAGAGAGCAATTGCTTTCTGGATTGGCACGGTCGACCGGAAGGCCAATCTGGGCCTAGTCAGCTCCCAACGGCTAGTTTCTTTTCTAGCCTATATATTTTGGTTTTATGGGCTGTTTTGTGTAAGATTTTCATGGAGAAAAATTTCATACTCTTTTAGTGTTTTTCAGCAAAAAGATTTTGGGTTCAAAATTCTTAATCTCTATTTGTTTTTAAAGTGTTTGAAAATTCAAAGAAAATAGTTTTTGGGAATTTGTTTTTGGCCTAAAAATTCTATATCTATTTGGAGTTTTTCTCAAGTGATTTTCTTTGTTCAAAACACTTTGTTTTCTCACACTTGAGTTTATCATTCTATCCTCTCTATAGGATCTTTGTTTTTGTGAGAAAGAATTAGTTTGTGGTCTTTTGATGTCTAAGTTGTAAACCCTCCTACTTTGTGTTATCCCTCTTGTGTAGAGGTTGATTTGTAGAGTGGTGGCTGTGCCCTATCCCTCTAGTGAGGTTGATTGTGTTTGTATTGGCTTTGTGCCTATCCCTCATTTGTGAGGTTGATTTGTGTGACTTTGTGCCTAGCCTCTAAGTGTAGAGGTTGTGTTTGTAATTGAGAGAGGAGTTGTGTACTCTCGATTGTATTGCCCCAAATTCTCAGTGGAGGTTCCCTGTGTGGGAGTCCTGTGTGGACAAGTTAGTGGATTGGAAATCCTTCTGTGCGAAGGCGGGGATGTAGAGCTGTGTGCTCGAACCTCGAAACATATTCGTGTGTTTGCGTTTGATCCATTGACTCTAACTCTCTCTTTTACTTTGAGCATTGCATCATATTGCCATATCATTTATATGCTTGTGTTGTTTGTGTGTGCCTTACTTGTGTTTAACCACGAGAGCTTCATATAGCGCCTCAACTCTTATTCAGAGAAATCAAGAGGAGTTAGACCAGAGCCCTTCACCGGGAATTCGGCTACACTCGTTGGTTGCATTAAGTGTGTTGCAATTAAGTTTTTAATTTCTGCATTTTATTCATTAGATTAGCCGTACACCTATTCACCCCCCTCTAGGTGTACTTTCAATTTGTATCAGAGCTTACGCTCCTGATATTTGGTTTAACCACCTAGGAGTGTGATCTTGGTTTGCTAATCTATCATTTGCATTTGCACATTTATATTGTTTACACACGCTCATGGATTGCTTGTCACCTCCCATGTTTGATGTCTCCAACATTGACGTGTGAAAATTTAGGATGTCCATGTATCTAAAAACCCTAGACTTGCATGTTTTCCTTACCGCTACAAAGAAATCCTATTTGGTAATAGCAAGCATATAGAGGCCAATGCACAAGCCCTTGAGGCGCTTAGAAGCGCGCTTAATAAAGAATATTTGTGCTTAGTTTCTAACTGTGATTCCGCCTTTACAGTGTGGAACACGTTGACCTCCTCTAAACTTCAATTACCAATCCAAACGGAGGATGAATCTAGTGGAGAATCCGAGCAACAATGCTACATGGTCCAAGGGAATGACTCCCTTGAGGTATACTCAGAAACTCAATTCGATAATGATGATGCTAGTTCTTCATGTAATGACTATGTTGATCCTAATGCTTTGAATAAAGAACTTCAATTGTATGTGAAAAATTGTTAGAAAAATATAATCTTTTGAAAAAGATAAGTTTTGAACTAAAAGAAGAAAATAAGAATTTGTGTTCAAAACTAGATTTGTTTTTGTAAGAGAAGGAAGAGATTTCCAGTGAACTGACTCACTTAAATGCCAAGTAGATCTTGTCCTAAAAGAAAATGAATTTTGAAAAATAAAAATGATTGTAATGAAGTTTTGAAGAAAAATAAAGTTATATCTTCAAAACTTGATTTTGTTGTAAAAGAAGATGTTTCTTTGAAAAACAAAAATTAATTTGATTTCAAAAGAATTGGAAGATTGTTTAAAGAAGAATATTGTTTGAAAAATGATATAGATTCACATGTTTGCCATGCTAGTGTAGCTTCATATTCTAGCTCACCTATTGCATGCCCCTCTTCTTCTATAATTGAAAATGATATAAATTTTTAAAGAAGAGTGGATTGTTTGAGCTCTACTTTGAGCCAATGTGCCTTGAACCACTCACGTTTGGAATTTATATTTCGAAAGAAACAAGTTTCTTCTATGCATGCACACCATACACGGCATACACATGCTTCGCACGTTCATGCACACAACACGATGTATGCTCATGTATATACTTATACACATTGTGAACGTAAGGGCCACCTTGCGAAATTTTGCTATGATAAGATACATAATGTAAATTTAGCAACTAAGTTTGTTTGGGTTAGGAAAGGAACTAACCCCTATGGACCCAAAAAAGTATGAGTACCAAAGACCACTCCTATTATATTTGATGTAGGTGTGGGGTCTCACATGACGTGAGTGATGGTGCCTTGAGGTGGATGCGTTCCGAGCTTAAAGAGGACAATTTGGATGCATCACTTTCAAGGGGAGTTTGGTGGGAGGACCACCTTATTTTGGAGACATGGAGATGTACCTTATTGGTTTGGTAACGATCTCTAACTATCATTTTTGTTTACATGCTTTTCATATCATTGATTTTAGCATGTTTTGATGTTTATTGATTATTATGTTAAATGTCATGATAATTAGGCTTATGACATGTATAATATTTGAGATCACCCATGTTTAATATGGACCTATATTTTGTGTTCTCTCTATGTTTTAGCTATCGTGTATATCATAAATCTAATGCATGTGCATTTGTCATAATGATCATATGAGTTTTTGTTTTGATTTCTATGCTTCATGTTTTGATTACATATCTAGATAGTTTTCATTAAGACTTGGATATATACTTGTACAAATAATGAGCCACAAATAGATTATTACATGTTTGTGCTTGAATACTTATTTGTACTCATTAGATGTACTAGTATAGCCTAGTTTTGATGATTCGTGCATTTGACTTGTATTCCCATATTGTACATGTTTTTCATGTTTATATTTAACTTCATGTATATGTCTATTTTGTCTAAACTATTGTCTATACATATACATCTTTTGTGTCACTTGCCTTCATGCATATACTTTTGTGGACTCGTTATGTTTTGGATATGTATGTATACTTTAGTTTGTACATGACATACATATACCTTTAAAGAATTCTAGTTTTGATGATTTTCATGTTTTTTTAAGGAATTTTATATTGAGCTAAATTGACTAATTTCATGATAATGTATTTCACATATTCCTTATACACTCACTTTATTTATTATTTTCTTATGATTTTGTTTTCATGAGTATAATTTGTGCTTTATAGATTTCGAGTGTTTAGTGATCATGTGATTTACATAGTTTTCATGGAATATATTTTTGTTTTATTCCTTACTTGAAGGATTTCTTACTAGTTTATAAATTTTTCTTATAACTAGTTCGTATTCTTCATTTTGGTAGAGTTTTTCAAGCATACTATATGTTCAAACTTATTTTTGAAAACTCCTACACATCACGGGCGGTTGGTTGGGCGACCATGCCTTGTATGCTTATTATTGAAAATCAGTAAAGTCTTGTATTATATATATTATTATTTGGAGTTGATAATGAAATTTCAAACAGGCTTTCAAAGCAGGAAAAGAAAAAAGGATAGACGTTGACTGATCAACCAAACGAGAGGCTTTATATGTAGGTGTAAAAATGAATAAAGTTATAAAAGTTATTTCGGAATTCCCTTTCCATCCTTCTTGTGAGAGTTTAAGATTAAATAGAAAGTAGTAAAAATGAGTAAAGGTGACGGTCGTCTTTCTTTCCTCCTAGTCTAGGCTTTATATGTAGGTGTATTTTGCTTGTTGAAGCTATTTAAGGATTTCTTATGATATTATAATCCCTCATCCCTATTAAAATACTAGTTAAATCGGCCCTCATCCCTCATCCCTCATCCCTATTAAAATACTAGTTCAATCGGCCCTCCTCGCCTTATACATAGGTGTATTTCCCTCCTCGCCTTATACATAGGTGTATTTAGGATAGGCTTTATATGTAGGTGTATTTTAAGAGAGGGTTAATGAGGAGGTGTATTATTATGTGTATTTTAGGGTTAATGAGGAGGTGTATTATTATGTGTATTTTGAAATGGGAGGTTGGTAATATGAGTTATACACTTGATCTTATTGTGTTTTCAATTGGTATCATTAGATTTTTTTCAATTAGTATCACTATTAACGTTCATTGTATACTCGTATATGTTTTTATATATGTATGCTTTTAATTCAAATAGTATCAATTTCGATTGGTATTCAATTTTCCATACATATATATATATGCTTTATTTGTGCTTACTATATCTCTATATCTTTGAGCATAAATTTTGGTTATGCTAAGCTTGATTTCTTTAATGACTATTATATTTCAATTGAGTATGTTTCAATTGGTATCTTATACAAGCTTATGCATCATTTTACTTGGTATTTCATAAAGGGAGAGAAAATTCATATTTCATTTTTCAATTGGTTTTGTTATTCTACTCCCACACTTTATGTTGAAAAATAATTGAAAAAGGATATTGGTTATTTTTTGCTTTTAATGAAAAATTACTTTCAATTGGTACTTTACAAATTGGTATCAAGATTACCTATAAGTTTACTTACAATTGGTATATTTTATTGATATCAAAATTTTTAGTTGAATTGCTCAAAATCATTTATTTATTTACAATTGGTATTTAATTGGTATTTACTTACAATTGGTATTTAAATTTATACTAAAACATTTATTTTATGTACCACGTTATGTACTTTCAATTGGTATATTTCATTGATATCATGATGCACTAAATTGATATATTTTTCTTGGAATTGGTATCAAGAAAGTTTTGTTTTGATTTCACCCCTTATTGATATTTTTTTGTTTAAGACAAAAAGGGAGAATATTGTTTTCTTTGACCCCTTTGTTGATGATTGACAAAAAAAGGAGAAAGATTTTGAGTTTATATATGCATGTGTGTTTTTGCATCTTACAATAATATATGAGAAAAATGATTTTGAGAGTTTAAACAAAAGGGGGAGTGGTTTTTGAAACATATGTTTGTTTATGCATGTTTCTCTCTCCTAGTTGTTGCATACATTTGTTTAGTATCATGTGATCATTGAATATCTTATTTTTATTGCTATGCATGAGTTAAGGGGGAGCTTCTTTGAATCTTAACTTTAATCCATGCGTATATAACTCCATGAGTTTTGTCATCATCAAAAAGGGGAGATTGTTGGCCCAGAGGCCTTCCACTCTAGTTTTGATGATAATTAACTCATGTAGTTATAGTTACTAATAATCTTGTGATGTTTAGTTTCATATACTTAACCAAGATATTAGTAGGTGATTAGCTTCAACAAAGGTGTTTTGGAGCTTTTCACATGGTGATTCAAGAGCCCGAGCGTCAAAGTTCATATCTAGCACTCGTTGGAGTCAAGCTCGGTGGATCACGGTTTGGATCGAGTCGACTTGGAGATGGAGCTCTATAAGAAGACTTCGGTACATTGTTTAGTTTATGTTTTTAGATCCATTATTAAAGACTAGATAGTGTGATATGCTCAAGTTCACAACACACACACTTGTTTTAAGTTTCATGTTTTGGTTTTCGATTTTTGGTTTAACTGATCTTGGTTTTCATGAATAGATAGAATCAAAACAAGTTTACATAGTTTAAATGTATATTAGGTTTGTTCTATATACATGTATGCTTCATATACTTAGGCAAACTTATTTTGATATGCCTATTCATGTATTTAGGTTTTGTGTTTTAACAAAACATATTTTTGGATTTAAAGTCAAAAACATTGATATATATCTTTATATGTATATTAGATTCTATCCATATACCACATACTTAAAAGTTGTTTAAATATCATGTTTTTGTATTTATACAAGTTTATAGAAAAACCGTATTTTCCTTTAGAAGTTTGGTTTCTAGAAAATATCATTTTTGGTTTTCGGCAAAATTTTCATAACACAAAAGAGTTCAAATGTTTGTAACTTGGTTTGATTTTACTCAAACAAGTTTGTATTACAAAGAGAATATAAGAACTTATTTTTGTGGATTTTTAGAAATTTTATGGGATTTATTTGGTAATTAAAAACTCAGTTTTCAGATCCCTAAAACAGCCCTGCCAGGCTCTGGCGGTGGACCGGGCCGGTTGACCGGAACCAGTCGGTCGACTGGTCCGGTTGACCGACGTGCACAAGAATGTGCACGCTGACCTGCCACTTGGGCCGGTCGACCGAGCTGTCGACCGACTGCAAGTGCCCCACTCTCGGGTGGGGCGGTCGACCGGACAGTCGATCGTGAGGCTTGGCACGGTCGACCGAGCGATCGACCTGCCAGAGAGTAATTGCTCTCTGGATTGGCACGGTCGACCGGCCGGTCGACTGGAAGGCCAATCTGGGCCTAGTCAGCTCCCAACGGTTAGTTTCTTTTCTAGCCTATATATTTGGGTTTTGTGGGCTGTTTTGTGTAAGATTTTCAAGGAGAAAAATTTCATACTCTTTTAGTGTTTTTCAGCAAAAAGATTTTGGGTTCAAAATTCTTAATCTCTATTTGTTTTTAAAGTGTTTAAAAATTCAAAGAAAATAGTCTTCTGAGAATTTGTTTTTGGCCTAAAAATTCTATATCTATTTGGAGTTTTCCCTACGTGATTTTCTTTGTTCAAAACACTTTATTTTCTCACACTTGAGCTTATCATTCTATACTCTCTATAGGATCTTTGTTTTTGTGGGAAAGAATTGGTTTGTGGCCTTTTGATTAGTAAGTTGTAAACCCTCATACTTTGTGTTATCCCTTTTGTGTAGAGGTTGATTTATGGAGTGGTTTGTGCCCTATCCCTCTAGTGAGAGGTTGATTGTGTTTGTATTGGCTTTGTGCCTATCCCTCATTTGTGAGGTTGATTTGTGTGGCTTTGTGCCTAGCCTCTAAGTGTAAAGGTTGTGTTTGTAATTGAGAGAGGAGTTGTGTACTCCCGGTTGTATTGCCCCCAAATCCTCAGTGGAGGTTCCCTGTGTGGGAGTCCTGTGTGAACAAGTTAGTGGATTGGAAATCCTTCTATGTGAAGGCGGTGACGTAGAGCTGTGTGCTCGAACCTCAAAACATATTCATGTGTTTGCTTTTGATCCATTGACTCTAACTCTCTCTTTTACTTTGAGCATTGCATCATATTGTCATATCATTTATATGCTTGTGTTGTTTGTGTGTGCCTCCCTTGTGCTTAACTACGAGAGCTTCATATAGCGCATCAACTCTTATTCAGAGGAATCAAGAGGAGTTAGACCAGAGCCCTTCACCGGAAATTCGGCTGCACTCGTTGGTTGCATTAAGTGTGTTGCAATTAAGTTTTTAATTTTCGCATTTTGTACATTAGATTAGCAGTACACCTATTCACCCCCCCTCCAGGTGTACTTTCAACGTGTACCATATAAAGAAAAGAGGTCAAGCTCTTCTTTATATAAAATACACTCAACATGAATCTATACATATAGGAGATGTTAAGCTCTCCTTGCATATAAGCAACACATATCAAAATAAATTTTGAAAACTACTTAAAAACAAATTTTGATACCACTTGAAATCAACAAACAAAATTTGATAAATCAAAGAAATCATTTTAAGTCAAAGAATTTTCTTCCCTCCTTTTTGAAATGATGCATAAGCTTGTAAAAAAATATCCATTAATATTTAAAACTAAATCAAGATTAGCATAAAATAATTTGTGCTATAAAGAATATGTATGAACATTTTAATCTAGTACAAGAAATTTTATATATATATATATATATATATAAGATCAATTTAAATACTAATTGAAATATGTTGCATACATATATAGAAAACAAGTATGAGTATACAAAAATTATTTTCATGATACTTAAGTGTATAACTCATAACATACACCCTATCATGCACATATTTAAAAAAATATTCATTAAGAGCATATAAGGTATGGTGGCCCAACCAACCATCCTTATAGGGTAGGAGTGTTCAAAAATAAGATTTGAAAATAATATGGTATACATTGAAACCTCTACCAATTGAAGAATAAGTAACTGCTTTAAAATAGTTTTGAAAACAAGTTAAAGATCCTTCAAATATGAAACTAAATCATATATTTCATGAAATATGTATACATAAGAGTTGTCACTCAAAATCTATAAATCTCATAAATGCTCATGAAAATAAAATCATGAGTAAACAATAAAAAAATGAGTGCACAATAATCATGTGAATAATATATTCATGAAAAAAATCAATAAGGTTAAAAAACAGAACTCATATGAAATTCTTTTTCTCAAAAATATGATATATCATATAATCATGCAAAAATCATCAAAACTAGGACATACAATGTACAATTAAATATAAAATGAGTACCAAGTGAAATAGAGCATATAACTCAAAAATTGTACATGTATAACACAAGTTTTAATAATATTTGCACATGGACATATGATATAAACATTTAAATCAATATATACTTTAACTAAAGAATATAAAAATATGAATCAACTAAAAGAAATAGGCATGTAAATCTATTAGAAAATATGAATACGATTTTAAGAAATACATGCATAGTTTAAGGCAACCAATCAGCTCAACAATACCAACAAAATAACATATGATAGGGTCTAGATTACTTACACTGGCATATAAGCATTTGAAAATATTTTAAAAGTGGAGTATGAAATGGTTTTCAATACCGATGTAGCTAATTCATTTCTCCAAAACGAGGTTGTTCTCCCACCTAAACTCCTTGATAGCGATGCATCCAAGATATGTCCGTCAAGCTCTGATTGCATCTACTACCAAGGTACCATTCCTCTCACGTCTTGTGAGAGCTCACACCTACATCAAAAACAAGTGGTGAAAATTTTGGTACTCATATCTTTTTGAGTCCATGAGGTTTAGTAGCAATAGGAACTCAAACATTTTTATTTGCTAAATTTAAAGAACTTATTCTATCAAAACAAAATTTTACAAGATGGCCTTTGCGATCACAATGTGTACATGTGTAAACTCTAGCATACATGTAAGTGTATGAGTGTGATTATGGTGTGCATGAGATGTATGTCGTGTAGGATGTGCATGCATGTGTGGAACTTGTTTCTTGCAAAACATAGATTCTAATCTATTGTGATTAAATGCACATTGGTTCAAAGTGGAACTCAAACAATCAATGTTCTTCTTCAAAATACATATATCATTTTCAGTCTTAAGAAGAAACATGGCAAGAATCAAAATTATTATTTGGAAATAGATATATTTTATTTTTCAATTAAAATAATTTTCTTTTTTAAAGATTTATTTTCATTTAAAACGATCTCTTTTTCTTTAGAAATAGAAGCAACTTGATTTTTCAAAGATTTATTTTCTTTTACAATAATTTGAAATTTATTTTGAAGAAAATCTTTCTCTTTTAAACAAAATAATTTTCATTTAACAAATCATTATTTTCTTTCTTCAACTGTTTATTTTCAACTTTTAACAAATTATATTTTCAAGAAGATTTTGACAAAAATAGTAAGACATCATAATGTCATCATCTTCATCAACCTCAGATTCAGAATTTATCTCAAAGGGGTCATCCCCTTGGACCATATAGCACATATTGGAAGTATCACTTTCATCATTCGAGTCACTCTCCTTGTCATGTGACATTTGTTCACCGAGAGTGATGTGAGTGTTCCAAAATACAAAAGCCGACTCAATGTTAGAAATCCTAAATAAATAATCATCATTTAGGGTAGATTTTAAAGCATGAATGACTTTTACATTAACCTCAAGATGCTTGCCATTTAAACAATATGAATTTTAATGGTGGCAAGATAAACACGAACTCCTAGGATTTTGAGGTATAAAGACATCTTAACTTTTCAAGTTTGAAAGTTAAGAATATCAAACATTGGAGGTGCAATGAAATTCATGAGTGTGTATAAACAAATATTGTGATTAGCAACAATAAGGATCTTTAACTTTAGGTTGTTAGACTACTTGTAGGTCATGTCACCTATTCACCCCCTTCTAGATGACCTATAAGTAGTATTAGAGCTTGGTGCACTTGATTTGCTAATCAAATCCAAAATAATGCGAAATAAAAAACTAATTATGCAAACTTAAACTATTATACTAACACACAAGGTATAATCAAAAAGTGAAGCTAAATTCTCGTTGAAGGGCTCTAAACTTCCTCCTCAAGATTCTGTTAGACTAAGAGTTGAGGGACTACTATAGCTCTCTTGGTTGAATATTAGTGTGAACACAAACACAAGCATACAATCAATGTATAAGGAATAAGAGCATACAAAATGCTAAACAATCCCAAGTATATCTATAAAGCACATGTATATACCAGGCATATAAAGTTATGAATAATAAAAGCATGTGAGATATAAAGCACAAGTGAGTGAGAGAGATGAGCAATCAAAAAAACGGGAGAATTATTTCAATGTTCGAGCCACTTGCTCTACGTCCTCGCCTTCACTGCAATGAAGGATTTCCACTAAAATCGATCTCGTAAGATCACTCGGTGCCGCAACACTTACAACAATCTCCCTCAAGAACTCTTAGATCTGCAAATCCCTTACTTGTTCCCGCAAGAACAACACACGCTAACCGCAAGCTCGCCGAGGCCGTAACCTCTACAACTTCAAATACAAATTGGAACACTGGCGATCTCTTCACTTTGATCACCAACAAACACTCTCACAACAAGGATCCTAGAGGATAAATATAGCAATAGAAAGCTCAAGTTTGTATGAGAAAACACGATAGATTTGTGTAATGAAAAACTTAGAAAAACTCTTTTGAAAACTCTCTTTTTGATATGAAATTTAAGCTCAAAAACTTATTGGAAATACCTCTAAGAAAGATGGAAAAAACTGGCTCTAAAACTTCTCTAAAATCCTGTACAAAACTGGCCAAGAGAACCCCTATTTATATGGTCTCCAAAAACTAGCTGTTGGGGCTCAGAACCCGACCACACTGGCTGGCTGGTCAATCGACCCACGGTGATAAAAATGACCGTTGGAGTTAACGGTCGACTGCTCGGTCGGCCGTGCCCAAGGCAAAGGCCTACCGGTCGATCGCTCGGTCGATCGACAACTACCCGAGAGTTGGGTAGTGTTAAACAGTCGACCGGTCGGTCGACCACACCCATGGGGCCGTGCATGTGTGCACGTCAGTCGACCGCCCGGTCGACCGAGTCCGCTTGCGGTCGACCGGTCGGTCGACCGCAAGGAGCCCTAGAAAACATATTTCAGGATTTTTAAAGACCTTTTAAAATTCATTTTAAATTCTATAAAATCTCTATAAAATCCATAAAAATAAGTTCTTATCAATACTTTGAAATACAAATATGTGTGATAAAAAATCAACACATATTACAAACAATTTAAACTATTTTTGAGATAAAGAAGTTAAGGCTTTAAACCGAAAATCGTATTTTTCAAAAACCAATTTTTTAAAAAAAACCAATTTTTCTAAAACTTATATAAATATAAAAACAAGATGTTTAAACACTTTTGAAATATAGTGTGTATGGATAGAATCCAATACACAGAAAATGAAATATACTTGTTTTTGATAATAAGCTATAAAATAGGTTATAATATATACAAAACTTGAAATCATGAACTAGAAATATCAAAATAAGTTTTTAGACAATTTGAAGCAATAATGTATATGGATGAAATCCAATACACATAAACTACGTAAACTCATTTTGATGAAATCTATTCATGAAACCAAAAGGTGTATTCATTGAAGCTCAAAACCAAAACCAAAGCTAAATTTATTTCTTATGAAAACGGTATGTAAACTTTGTGTGTTTTTGAGCTTGAGCAATCCACAACTAATCTATCATTTACATTTTATCTAAAACAAAAATCTTAAAACTTACAAATAAGGACTCAAGTCTTCTCTTGAAAATCTTCTTCTCCATCTTGATTTGATCCAAACTTGATCCATGAGTTAGACTCCTTTTTGAGTACTTGATGCCTCTTAAAACACGAGCTCTTGAATCAACACGTGTTAGGTTCAAAACTTGATTTCGAACTTTTTGTTGAAGCTAAACATCGATTAAGATCTTGATAGATATCTGAAACTTATTAAACACAAGATCATTAGTGCTATAACAACATAAGTTAATCATCATCAAAACTAGAGTGATGGGCCTTTGGGCCAACAAATAACACAGGGTTAACTCTGTATAGTTCGATCAAGAAAAACCATGAAAAACTCAATGTTGATTTCGAACTTTTTGTTGAAGCTAAACATCGATTAAGATCTTGATAGATATCTGAAACGTATTAAACACAAGATCATTAGTGCTATAACAACATAAGTTAATCATCATCAAAACTAGAGTGATGGGCCTTTGGGCTAACAAATAACACAGGGTTAACTCTGTATAGTTCGATCAAGAAAAAACATGAAAAACTCAATGTTCGGCCAGATAATGCCGAGCAGAAAGTCCTTGTTTGGTCGTGTTTGGCCGAACAAAGAGCTGATGTTCGGCCAATATTGGTCGAACATTATGCCTTTGTTCGGTACTACCCAACCGAACAGAGAAATACAGTTTTCGTTGTAATTTTCTGTTCGGTTGTTGCCCACCGAATAATTATTATTTGTTCGACTGTCTTCAACCGAACAAACATTATTTGTTCGGTGGTTGATCGCCGAATAGTTTGTATGCGTTTGATTGTCGAATACCGAACAGGGACGAAACCCATTTCGTATATTTAATTTTTTTGGCAATTTTAGTTGGTAAAAACTAATCTTCTCGGTATTGGCAAGCTCCGGAGTTGTTAGTTGCTTCTCCATTAACGCCCACGACGAAATGTAAGTTGATTTTAAGTATGTGTGTGTAAATGTTTTTAGGGTTCGAAGGTTAGGGGTTGAATGAGTGAAGAAAGAAGGAGATCGGATAGGGTGGCTTAAACACTTTGAGTGAGGGTGCCTTCATAACATGAGGGTGCCTTAATTAATTTTGATTTTTTTTTTATCAAGGTTTTCTATTGTGATTCATACAGAAACTTAGTCCGTCCCTCCGTCTTCAATCTCCTCCTTCTCTCAACTCTCTCTCCTTCTTCTCTCCTCCTTTTTTTCTATCTGATTGATTAGTTTCTCACTGACAATGACGATATACTAGGATAATTAAAAATTAGGAGAATTTATATTGAGATAAAAAATAATTCAGAGTTTCAGGTCGGTTGCAAACACATCTTGGGGGTGGAAATATCCGCTCTTCCCCGTCTCACCTGTCCGTCTTCTGGCTTCCCCCGTGTTTTTGCCCTAAAAAAAAACTCTCCCCAGGTCTGCCCATCTCTCTGCCTCTCCGATCCAACGTCGCCTCTTTCTCTCTAGCTGACCGATTCGCCGCCTGCTGCCGCTCGCCCCGCTCTGCCTCTCCGATCCGGCGCCAGCTCTCCCTCTCTCGCTGTTCGATCCGTACCCCGCTGCAGGTAGATAATGATTTTTTTTTTTTTTGAATCCCCTGAACTGTAACAATGAACCCATCAAACCTAACTTTCAACTGAGATTTCTCCATCTTCTTCCTCCTCTCGTCAGCCAAAGAGGCGCCTGCCGCCGCTCGCCCCTCTCTCTTCCTCTCCGATCCGACGCCGCCTCTTCCTCTCTTGCTGTTCGATCCGCCCCCAGCCGCTAATAGATGATGATTTTTTTTTTTTAATCCCCTGAACTTTAACATGGAACCCATCAAGCCCTTGATCTTTCAACTAAGATTTCTCCATCTTCTTCCTTCTCTCATCAGCAAAAGAGGCTCACACTCAGTCATTTCTAAAATTCTTCTAATCCTGAAGAAGATTTATGTTGGACACTGATCTGTATGAATAAGATGACGAGTTTCTGAAATTAATTTAAGATTTTTTTATTCTATGACTTTGCAATTCTAGTTGGGATTTTATTATCTTTATTTCACTAGCTTGTTGTGTTTCATCAATTTACTATTTATTTCTTCGTGAGAAAGCCTGATCCGTTTTGTTCTCTTATGTGCAGCTTATCAAATTTGTCACAATTATTTTTTGATGATACGGATTTGTCCTGTTCTCCCATCATTAATGAATAAATGAACGCTCCAAGCTTGAAACAATGCTTATGATCTGATTTGTTCTGTCCTCCCATCATTAATGAATAAATGAACACTCCAAGATAAAACAATGCTTTGAAGTATTAAAATGGATTGTTTGTTAAGTAGCTAAATAGGCAAATTTTCGTTAGCCCTTGGCATTTGATATGTTTGGAAAAACGTGCAAAATTTGTTAATAGTTTGAAAGTGATATTTGTGTTGAGTGAATTGATATTTTAGGAAAAAGAATTGATGGGTGTGGAATTGTTCTATGTGAATTCCTCAACACACAATAACACAGCATAAAGAGGATGATGGCAAAGAAATGTGTAGGATTAGTGACAATTGCTAACATTGATGAATAAATTGTGATGAATGCATGAATAATTATGGACAACCATCAGATTTTTTTTTTTTTTTTTTTGGGGTAGAACTCAGTGTCTCTGTTAGCTCCATGAAGCTCTTCATGTTATTGTTTGTCATACTATAAGACATGCATCTCATTTTATATTATGACAAGTTGGTTCTTTGGTTGGCCACATACTGATTTATGATACCACGTTGGTCATCCTTTCATGCTTAATTCTAACCACATTTCCCTGCAATCCACCTTACATTATGAACTACGATTGTCACAGTAAGATATTTTTGGCATCATATTCCCAGGTGTCAAATTGTAGTTTTATGTGATACATGCATGTCTGAGACGTTGATTATCATACAATAATTTGTTATCTGGATTATGAATTTTATATGACCATTCATCATAACTTAATGCGGACTCTTTATTTCAGAAGTTGGAAGATCAAAAATAGACTGAGAACATGCAAATTTTCAGGTAGAAGTGAAACAAGAACTTAGCAGTCAATAGTAATAGTCAATCTTTTCACTCACCACTATCTTAAACTTTTATTTCATGGGCATTGTTTATAGGAAACCAAATAAGAAGACAAAACCCCTAACGGTAATTCAACTCTAACTCAAGTAAAGATAAACTCTTAACAACTAAAAAACTCAAGCTAATATATAGTATACCAGATTCTTTTTTTTTTTGGGGATAAATCCTAAACTACCGCACAATATAAAAGTAGGACCTGTGATCCTGCATCACTGATATCCTATTATGTGATTATTTCTTATTATGTTTATGCATGACCATCTGGTTTAGGGGTCTACTTTTCAAATTTCTTCAGTTTATTCATGGACATTGTATTTTGTTTTATTATTTCAAGCCCGTAAACGTGTAGCAAGCATTGGTCATATTGCATGGAGTATGCTAGAAGGAACCGGAGTGAGATCCAAGTCATTTAATATTATGTTTATGTGCCATGAGACATATCATTGTTTTAAAGAAGGCAAGATCAAATTGATGGCTTAGGGTAGAAATGTGATGTTAAATTTCTGATATTAGGATAGTAATAAGTGATTAACCATCAAAGATTGGAAACTCTCATGCGCGCATGTGTAACTCTTTAGCTGGATACCAAATTGTCTCCAGGGTTCATGTTTAGGACATGGACTAAAACCTACCCCAAAGCCTTTGTGTTTGTATGCATCGATTAGAATCGACCCAACTCAACCCGATATGAACCTGATGTGTTGACCTAATCCTCCTCAACCCCAAACACATATCTGATAATCTAGATTTTATTTATACAGACTAGATTTTAAGGCATTTGCAAATGCAAATGCCAGTGATATGAAAGTATCGTAGATGGGGTATACTTAGGGGCCCATTTTCCATTTTCTTCTATAAGATGATAACATCCATACGCAACTTCCGATGCGCCACGGTTCTTGCAGATTGCAATAGAGACAAGTAGCTAAACATTGAATATGAGAATATTAGGTAAAGTTGAAAGGCCTATAACAATTGCTAGTAACCGAGTGGATTCAAGGACACTTCACTAATAAGTGAGCTTTCAATTTCTAATCATGGTATGAAGGGATTTTCTAATAACATGAAGCCCATTGTCAAATGGCTATATTGGTATCCGTCAGAGAAAACACTACTTCCCAAAAAAGAAATGTTTTTAATTCTTCATTTCTTTGTCTAAGGAGAAGAACAATTTGTTAACTTACTATTTTCTTTTTGGAAGTAAATGTTTAAGAATATATTGATCTTAAACAGAATTAATACCTAGCTAGTAACTGCTCACCAACCTAACAGTTCATAGAAAAATGGGGACAGTATTGTGAATGGTTTATATTATGATGATTCATGCAGATAACTCCTTGCCTCTCCGACAATCACATATTTGATGATTGATTTGAACCTGTTATTTCTCCAATTTCTCCTATCACAATCAAGTGTTTCTATCAACAGTGCAAAACACTCATGCTAGCTTTACATATAATGTTGGTCCTATTTACTGCAGCCAGTCTGCACTGTGTTGTATTATAAATTTTTGTCATTAATGTAGCATGAAATGTTCATTTAGGTTTGCAGAAATATCTAACATACGTGGATATCTACCATTCTAATTTTAGTCTGTTATGTTTCATTTAAATATTATGATTACTAATTATTAATATTTTCTTTAGGGTGGAAGGGAGCTGTCTGTAAAAATGAAATTTTAGTCCATTGAGAATTTTAATTCATTTACATTGTGAAGAACAAAAAAAAGTAATATTTTTTTTTTCATGTTCAACATATTCATAGCATAATAGATGAATCTAAGTAATTGATAATTGACGGTCTTGCATTTGATTGTGTTACAGGTTTTGATATCGCGGTTGACCTTCTGGGAATCGCTCCTTCGCCGCCTCCAATCTCGGTCGGTCGGTTCCCACCACTTTGCAGTGTACTAGTTAATAACAATAGAAAGAGCAAAGCAAAACCCCTTCCCCAGCAAAAAAAAATTAAAAGAGAAAAAATGTTGAAAGCCCCCGAGCACCAGGTGGCCGGCCACTTCGTCGCCGCCGGCCAGCTGGGCCCGGTCGTCGACGGCCGCGGCCTCTTCTTCAAGCCCCTCCAGTCCACAGACCGCGGCTCCAATGAGGTGAATTTCTACTCCTCCTTCTCCTCCGACCCTCGTGTCCCCTCATCCATTCGCCTCCGCTTCTTCCCCTCCTTCCACGGCACCCAACTCCTCCCCCACCCTTCCGTAGATGGGCCCCACCATCACCCCCACCTTGTCCTTGAGGACCTCACCGCCGACCTCTCCAACCCCTCCATCATCGACCTCAAGATCGGGTCCCGCACCTGGGCCCCATCCCACACCCAGGACTACGTGGATAAATGCATCAAGAAAGACCGTGAGTCCACCAGCCTCGCCCTTGGGTTCCGCGTCTCCGGCCTCCAGATCTTGCGGCAAAACGGCGGCCGCTGGAAACCCAGCAGGGCTGAGATCAAGAAGTACACCACCACTGACGACGTCAGGAGAGTCTTGAGGCAGTTCGTCTCCGAAGGCGGCGGCGACGGCGGCCTTGATATCGCGCTAGCGTCCGAGGTTTATGGGGGCTCGGACGGCGTGCTGGCCCAGCTGCTGGAATTGAAGTCTTGGTTCGAGGATCAGACGACCTATCACTTCTATTCGACATCGGTGATGGTGATGTATGAGAAGGGGAAGGGGAAGGCGAGGGTGAAGTTGGTGGATTTCGCGCATGCGGAGGAAGGGGATGGAGTGATTGATCACAATTTCTTGGGGGGACTCTGTTCGTTGATTAAGTTTATCTCCGAGGTACTTACGGATCCAGCTGAGGGAGCGAAGAAGAAGGAGAACGGAGAGTAGCCGGGGTTTCTCATTGCTGAATTGAATCGGAGAATTTGGAAGTAAGTTTTCTGTTTTTTGTTAGTTTGATTAATTTACTTTTAATTGACAGAGAAGGGAGGAAAAAAAAGTGTGAGATGCTGATAAAATATTGTGATTTAATTAATGAGATCTCGTCCTGATTCTAGTTGATTTGTGGTAACAGTTCTTGAATGAGAAAAGAAAAGTTCTATGATCTTGTTGGTAGTAAATGCTTGTTGGCGTTCTCAACTTGCACAATCGGCTTATTTCCTGCTTCACTGGCTTCTGAAAATACATTTTGTATTTTCTCAGTGAAAGTTAATGTGTGTTCTTGTTATTTGTTAGTTTAGCTTGTTAAAGGTCCACTGACTGCTTTATTTGGAGAATGTTGGCATTTTAATGTTGGAATACCACTTAGCATTTTCACAAAGTACATAGAATATCTGCATTGAAGGTTTACCTTCATGCTTATGATAGGTGTTTTTCTTCTGCTTTGTACTCAATTTTTCGCAAAACTTCCACCAATCACCCACTCACCCAACCAAACATAACAAAGAAAAAAGGGAAAACCAAAACTGTGATCTTCGCACAGTTAGTCCACAGCTTAGGAGAGATCATTTTGCCTGGTACTTCGATGTTCAATATCAAATTGTAGATCAACAATAACAGTTCAGTTGAATTTTTGGTACCATGTGATTATTTGAATTCAACGTGTCATTGTGTAAATCCTCTGCACTCTGATTGAGGCTGTGCAGTCAATAATGTAGATTGATAGGCGAACACCTATCTGATAAATATTCTGTACTAGACTTTGCATGCATTCCTTCAGATTTTTTTTTCTCTACAGCAACACTGGCTATAGGTGTGTCATGCAATTCCTAAGAGAGAGTCGCGTGGATCATATTGCTTTATACTGCATATCTCTTAAGTCAGTAAGAGGAAGAAGTATGTCAATCATTTCACACTCAAGTTTACATGTTTGTCAAATATTATTGATAGTTGACTAGAGAGTGGAAGAACATTGGCTTAATATCCTAACTCAGAGGAGGTCATCTGTTTGGATGGGAAAATGCAAGGGGAAATAAAAGGGAAGAGGTCTCCATGGTTCAAGTCCAAGTCTTGAACCTTGGACTTGCCACTCTTCCTCAAATAGAAGATGGGCTTGATAATGCCAACAAAGGTTCTAAATATCGGATATCGGGATCGTATCGGATGGGCGTTTTTCATATCGGATATCGGATATCAGGGGAGATATCGGGGATACGCGCACATATCAGGCATTCATATCAGACACTATATATAATGAAATATTAATAACTAAAAGTTAGTTTAGAGTCATAAATGTCATCTACCTAATAAAAATGATGTAATATGCTTGTAAAGATAGTAAAAAACAATGTATGTTTGCAAACAGTCGTGCAATGTATAAGTTATTTCATATCGGGCGATATATCAACGATATTTCAAATATCGGCCATTTTTTGCTGCAAATGATATGACGAACGATTTGTCTATCAGTATCGGCAGCGAGAAAAAAAAAGAGATATCGGACGATATCTCGGCCGACTCGGCCGATATTTAAAACAAGGATGCCAACTCAATCAGTGCATGCAATGAAAGAATGCTCTAGACATAGTTTGTTTGCTTTGGTATTCATGTAAGAAACTGTATGCTTGGATAATGGTCTCTAAAAGTCTCTATGAATCGTTGTTTTTACCGTGGCTACGGTTGATATCTTCTTGCTATTATATTTTTCTGACTTAACTTTCTAGGTGTTTAATTTAACATAACAAATGCTATTTCCCGGCTTTATGCCTTATCTGTGCAGGGCTTAGTCTAGTAGATTGCACTAATAGTACAAAAGTTCCAATATGAGAGAGAGAATTGGTGCCTCGTATTAGAATTATGTAATGTTGTTTATCCATTATATCTCATGACATCAAGCCAATGTTGAGAGCGGAAAAAAATAGAAATCATTGTTGCTTCAGCTTTTGCTCTTTACCATTTTTTCTCCAAAACTCATCATGTGAGATGGACATTGTTGATATCAGGGAAATATGGTATATCCTAGTGAAACACACAAACAAATTTTTTTCTCCCCTTTTATTTTGTTCTGTTTTTTCAGTTCCTGTTTCTTCTTGCTTTTAAAAGCAGGATGAATTGCATAAGTTTTCTTTCTATTTCCAGAGTTCAGCTTGTAGGTTATGGTATTAATCTCATATTATATTATCATCTTTTGGATCCTATACTTTAGTTTCTTATTGCAAGTTGTCTTCTTTCCTGCAAAATAAACTTGTGGGAATAAAATTTTTATTGTGTTTTATATTGCGAGAAGATTCTTAATCAAATTATGGTACGATGGAACTACTATTTCACCCCTACTAGTATCTGTTTCCCTTACCATCATGAACCAGAACAGTCATGCCCGCAATTGTATTGGAGAGACTGAAATTAAACTACATTGGGGCCGTTTGTTTCGCGTAAAACTCCGTAATTCGTAAATGACTTACTACCCAGTTACAACTACGACGTTTGTTTGGACCGTAATTCGTAAAAGACTTACGTAACTCAACTAACACTCACTTGCAACCCAGTTACCACTCACTTGCAGCCCAATTACAGTTAATTTTGTGGTCATACAAATTTATAATATTTTTTTATATTAATATTAAAATTTTTTAATATTTAACTTTTTTAATATTTATTTGCAGTATTAAAACTTTTAAAATCACCAAATAGTTAATTTAGTGGTCAACTTTTTCACTTACGACTTATACATTACAACAACCAAATACCGTAAAGTACAATACACTTTCCCACTTTACAATTTTATATTACCAACCAAACACCGTAAAATTTACATACATGTAACTCATTTACAATTGTAAAGACTTTACCAATTACAACTACGAATTACGGCCAGTTACGACAACCAAACAGAGTTACTGGAAATTTTATTGCTATAATTTCAACGGTATAGTCGAAGAAATATAGTGCCACACAAGTACACCAGCGTCTTTGGCCGTGATAATTTGGAACATTGGGGCCATTTATCTGATGCCTCAAAGAATTCTTCAGGTGCTACAGTTTGGATCTGTTGTCCATAATGGCACCAGTGCTGCATGCAATATTTGGATGACTTGTTGCCATTTCTATTGTACTGTTTTAGAAGAAAACTGTAGGGACTGCATGGATGTTACTCTTGAGATTTTCTTGCGCCTAATGGGCTATTCTTCTTGGCTTTTTAAAGCCTTCTTAGTTTTAAGGGCTTTCTTGGATTTTTAGGGCCTTGCATCTTTTCTTCTCCTCTAATTATAATGCTGGGTTGCAATCTTTATTTATAAGATTTTATAATACAATTTTTTTTTAATTCTAAGATGATCTTAGTCGTCGGATGCTTGAAGAACTTGGTCAATCAAATTAGGAGTGGTTTTCTTGATCTAGAAGAATTCTAGACCCTTTAATATTTAAAAATAAATCTTCATAGAATAAAAATTGAGTTTTATTAGGAATCCATCAGAAAAAAAAGAAACATGGCAGAAAAGGAAACAGAATCTGATTGTAACTTCTGACTGTTGACAGCCTTATCAGGCTTGTCGTAGATAAGTCAGCTGTCGACAGCCGATATGGCCTGTCGACAGCCGATATGGCTCGTCGACATATTGAGCTCTCTTCTCTTCTCTGTATCTTTCTGTCGATAGGTCCTGTCGACAACCCCTTGTGTGCAGTCGATAGCCCCGTCGACTGCCACACATTTGCTTGATCTACTTCTTTCTCCAAGTTCTTTTTCTTCTCTAAGTCAACTGAATCTTCTTGATTATCATCTCCTTCTTGAAAACAAGGCAATTTCACAACAGCCCTATCATCCTCTCTCAGGTTTTTCCATTCTTTCTATAAGAAAGTAGTACATTGATTGTATTAAGGTGTTGAGACATTGTTGTGTTTGTGCTCAGATTGAGAATGAGTTTCAGCCCGCAAGAACAGGATCAGGACACTCGGTGAAGGCCTACACCGCTTGGGCTGCGAAAATGGCGATGGACATTGATATTGGAATCCCATGGATCATGTGCAAACAAGATGATGCCCCTGTAGTAAGTTTTCCTCTCAGTTTTTTCCATTCTTTGTGATCAAGCTTGTGATACAGAGCGGGGAAACGAATGATGCCGGCTAGATCTCGTTCTAACATCATGAACTATGAAGAAGACTTCAGGTAGAGGTATTACTCGAATCCACGAGCAAGCAATTCAAATCCACGGGCAAAAGAGTAGCAACTCGAATCCTATGAGGAAACTCAAAGTTTATTGATAAAAAAGTAATATCAAACACAAAGGATACAAGGGCTTTTATAGGTTTACAAAAGAGTCCTAATCTATCTAGGTAACTCAAACTAAAGAAACAAAAACGAAAATAATTTAGAATTCAAAACGGATCTAAAAACCAACTCCTAAACAGAATTAGATACTCGGATATATAATAGGACGGTTGACAATTGAACGGTATTGTGATAGTCAAGGGGCAGACTGTAAACCCCTGACTTTTAGGAAAAGCCTGTCGATGTAGGACTGTTGACAATTGAAGGTATTGTGATAGTCAAGGGGCAGACCGTAAACTCCTGACTTTTAGGAAAAGTCTGTCGACAGGCCAGATGAAGGTGTTGTCGATAGGTCAAGTTATTTGGCCTGCTGGTTGTTGCTTGTACTATAATCTCCTACATCAGTCTCTCTCTCTAAAAGAACTTGTCATTGAGTTATTATCTGGATATAGCTGCTCGGTAGGGTGATAGTTGTAGAGATCTGTCACATTAAATGTTTTTGACATCGCCATATCGCTTGGAAGATTCATAATGTAAGCGTTATTACTGATCTTTTTCACGATCATGAATGGACCATAATTCTTGGTTTCAACTTGTTGTATGACCCGGCAGGAATCCTCTCTCTTCTCAGATACACCATCACCATATCTCCTTCTTCGAAGACTTTCTCTCGCCTCTTTTTGTTGGCTGCTACCTTATACTTCGTCTTAGATTTTTCTAGCTTCAATTAAACTGACATCTGAACATTAAGAACTTGTTCAGCCAAGGCGCTAGCTGCACTACTAAACTTCTCTCTAATAAGTAACTTGGCTAAGTCTAGGAGATGTTGAGGTACTTTCCTATAGACAATAGGGAAAGGTGACATACCTATTGAGCTGTGAATTATGTTGTAAGCAAACTCCGCTTGAGACAAAGCTTGATCCCATACCCTTGGCTTGTCTCCACCTATGCTTCTCAACAAGTTGCCTCATGTGCGGTGACAACTTCCGTTTATCCATCAGTTTGAGGATGTGTCGTGCTACTGTACTTCAATGATGTGTCAAATCTCCTCAATAGGGTAGTCCAAAAAATAGCTAAAAACTTGCTATCTCGATCCGAAATAATGAAACTTGCATCGCCATACAATCTCATAACCTCTTGGAAGAATATTTGGCCATATACGGTGCATCAGAAGTCTTCCGACAAGGGATAAAGGGTGCCATCTTGGAGAATCGATCAACCACTATGAAGATGGAATCCACTCCTTTTTGTGTGCGAGGAAGTTCTAACACGAAATTCAGCTCAAATCTTTCCAATTATCTTGGGGATAGACAAGGGTGTATATAAACCCGTATTTGAGCTTGTCTTTTAGCAACTTGACAAATCGGACAACTTCTCACAATTGTAGCCATATCCTTCCCCAATTAAGGCCAATAATATCTATCTTCAAGGCCAATAATAACCTTTTCCCTCAAAGAAATCCTTGGTACGCATAACCCGGTTCCTTTGAGAAGAAATCCATCCAAGATATGAAAATCTGTCACAGGCTGTCGTGACGAACACTTCTCCCAAATCTCAGCAAAGTCCTCATCCACTTTATATAACTCTTTCAAGAATTTGAACCCAATGATTTTGCTTTGCAAAGAGATCAACAGCGAAACTCTTCGACTCTATGCATCAAGAACTTTGTTGTCCACTTCTGATTTGTGACGTATCACAAAATTTAACTGCTCAAAATATGATGCCCATCTTGCGTGCATCTTATTGATGTGTTTCTGATTCTTGAAATGCTGAAGTGATTGGTGATCGAAAAATAGCATAAAGTCACTGGTTATAAGATAGCTCTCCCATGTCTTTAAGAAACGGTACACCGCATACAATTCCTGCTCATATGTAGACCACTTTTGTCGTGCCTCATTTAACTTCTCACTGAGAAAGGCAATAGGTTTTTTTTCTTGTGATAGTGTTGCTCCAATGCCCACTCCACAAGCATCACATTCTAGCTCGAACACCTTCTCGAAATTTGGAAAAGCTAAGATATGGGCATTAGTAAGCTTCTTCTTTAGGAGTGCGAAAGCTCTCCCGGCTTTATCAGTCCAAACAAAGGACTCTTCTTCTTCAAACAATATGTCATAGGTGGTACCAAGCTACTGAAGTTGCGGATGGATCGCCGGTAGAAAGTAGCTAGGCCATGAAAGCTTCTTACTTCGGTAACACTCTTGGGTGCCGGCCAATCTTGGATTGCCCTCACTTTCTCCTCCTCTACATGGACCCTTGTAAACTGACGATAAATCCCAAGAATATCAGCCTCATAGTCATGAAATTGGACTTCTTTAGATTGATATACAATTCATTTGCTTAAAGAACTGTGAACACGTCATGTAGATGTTGTAGATGCTCGTCCTCATTAGAACTGTAGATGTAACACCCTGATCCCGCGGTTACGAGGACGCTACTGCGATGTACATACGCAGGGCGAACCCTCACATATGTATGCTAAGCATCAGTACAGGTAAGAATCAGAGCACGGAAGTACGTGGTGTTTATATATTCAAAAAAAGAACAATTACAAAGTTATCTCAGGATGTGATATAATATTACAAGTATATTACATCACCCGAAGGCACAAAAGTATGATGTACAAATATAAATAATACAAAAGATGCTCACGAGCTTCAAGAGAAATCCCGCGATCCGGTCAGGGAGAGACTGGAAAGGAAGGAGGTACAACTAGTCTGCTTGCTCCAGAAGATAAGCTTGGTCCTCGGCGGAAGGTTCCATTTCAGCTCAAGCTCTAGGATTGAATATGCAGGTCCTGGGGAGTCAGAAAGCTACCCAATGAGTGGTAAAATGAAGTCAAATAGCGTGCACAGGCAAGCACACATGTGTCGAAAACACAAATTTAAAAAAGTATATCGAAGAACGTGTCATGAGCAGTCACACAAGCATGCAATAAAGCATAATAAATAGCGAATATGAAAACAACATAAAACTGATAAAAATTTATAAATACAGACAAATTATTATATCATTATTATTACTCAGACCCTTATATCTAGGTATGTGTCCTGACGTCCCAACACACATACATCCACATAAGAGTAAGTCGAGGTTAGTTATTGGAAACTGATGGGGAAATCAACGAAATATGTTTACAATGAGTCCTGTGCATACCTGGGACCACGACCCAGGGTGTTCCGGTGCTGAGCCAAAATATGCCGCTAAGCAGAGTGGAGGGAAGGGTCTTATTTGTATGCCATGGCAGGAAGTTTGTGTGTGTGTGTGTAAGTAGGGGTGCCAGCACACTCCGCGGAACACATGGAGGCCTTCAGGTAAATTCGAAAGATTTTAGTTGCACAACATTTTAGCCATTGTAAACACAATCACACTTTGATGTCCATCAATGTCTCCCGACCTAGTGTAAGTTATCCTTTTTATTACAGATTATTTTATAATTATCGATTTACGAGAATTAGCATGAGAGATATACATGGTACATGAGTACATGTATAATAAGAGTATAACAGGATATTAATTATTAAATTCTCCGAATGTGATAATCGTGAGTCAGGTGATAATATGGCAGGTGATAAAACAATCAAGTAGCATGATACATGAAAGCAGTACAGATATAGGACAACGGATGGTGGAGGTGGGCGAAGGAGAAAGCGGTAGAGCCCTGGTGGCTGGTGGCCTGGTGTAGGAGGAAGAGAGAGAGGGAGAAATCCTGGAGAGAGAAAAGGAAAGGAGGAGAGAGAAAGTGGCTTTTTAGAGTTTTTAGAGAGAGAATGAGATGGGGAAAGGGAGAGGATGGTGTGGCTGATCTAGGGATGAGGTGAAGATGTGGTGGTGGAGGCCACGGTGGTGGTGGAGTAGTGGTACGATTTTAGAGAGAGTGTTTTAGAGAGAGAAACTAAGTATTTTTGGAAAGAAAAATGTAAAGAGAGAAAGGGAAAGGTGGTTGGCCATTATAGGAGATGAGGGTGAGTGATTTAGGGAGAGGGGGAGTTTACATGAGAAGCCAATTCTCTTGGCTTAAGAGAAAAGAAAGAATAAAGTAGAAAATTCTAAAAAGTTTGAGAAAATAAAAGAAAAGAAAAAAGAAAAGAAAAGAAAAGGAGGAAAAAGTGATAATGTAAATATTAAATTGTTGGGTAGTTAAATGCAATCGTCTTATAAAAAATAATATAAAAATAAAAATGGAAAAGAAAAGAATTTAGAAAAGCAAGAAAAGGAAAATATGAGGAAAAAGAAAGGATTTAATTAAATAATAATTTGAAAAGAAAAAATTTGAATTTTCTTGAGTAGAGTCCAGACCTAGTGCAAAGTCTCGTGTAAAATTTCAAGTCAAAAAGAAGAAAATACATACATAAAATGATGCGTGTACGATCAAAATATCGAAAATCGTAAAAGAATACGTATTCTGGAATTAGGGTTTTACAAGTAATGATTTATAAATTATATTTGCAAAAATGATAAAAATGATGAGTTTATAAATCAATTAATAAATAATAACATATTGATAAGTAAAGCCAAATAGGTTTTTAACATATAATTAAGTATTATTAACATGGGATGTTACAGATATTCTCCGAGAGCAAAGAGTCAGAGGTCCTCAACCGCAAGGTTCCGCCTCCTTCCGAAAATGGTGACTTACTTTTTCTATCCACTTTCGGACAATCTCATCGATGTCCTCGATGCGAGGGACCTTCGGGGTCCTGTACGACCCAGAATTCTCGGAGTGCTGGTTGTCAACTCTGAAAGTGAGTCCTGTTGCGCCTCCAATTGCTTTGGGTGTGAGCAGCCTCTGCAGATAGAGGTGGTAATGAGGGAGCCCAGGAACCTTCCCCCTGTGGTTACCAGAGGATTGCGATCTCCAAAGGATCTCGATCTGGGTGAGGAGCTGATTCTGAACGCAGCAGTCGCGTCTCTCTTGAAACCAGCCTTCTTATGTTCACGGCGCCTCCACTGCTACTCGTTCCATTTTTTTTGGAGGCTGGCGAGCATCTAGAGAATTTGATCTTTGTCGGGGAGCTGCGTTTCAGGCTGGTTGGTCCCCACCTCTGGCATGGTAGCTCTGGAAGGGTGCTCTTCGTCGGCGTTTTCGATGTGAACGTTTGGGTGGATAGGCAGCCCTGTGCCCCCGCGACCACCAACTTGCCTTTGGCAGCAGCAGCGGTAGCAGCTTGGGAGGCGCTTTTCCTGGGGGGGCCATTTCAAATGTTGGCGAGACTTTTTGAGGAGAGTTTGAGTAGGGCTTGTGGATGGGAGAACTTTGATTATTAACTCAATATCTCAATGAAAGCACTAAAATGTAAAGGTAAATTTCTCAGGAAAATTTATTTACACTCAATTTATAAGCAGAAAAGTAGAGCAATGCAAACACCAGAGAATTCACCTGAAAAAATCGCAGAGAGACAAAATCACGGTAAAAAGAGAGATTCCACTAAATTAAAAAGATTACAAGAAGTTCTCAGTACTCTATTATAGATTCAATTCCTTAGGGTTCAATCCCTTGCAAAAGAGGAAGAGATTGACTTTTGTAGCTGAGTGATAGCGAGTTGAGTTGTGTCCTTTGAGATTTCTGCCTTTGAATCTTGTTGCCCCAAAGGCCTTCCACCCTAGTTTTGATGATGATTAACTCATGTAGTTATATTTACTAATAATCTTGTGTTGTTTAAGTTTCAGATCATTAACCAAGATATTAGTTAGTGATTAGCTTCAACAAGGTGTTTGGAAGCTTATCATGGTGATTCCGGTGCCAAAGCTTAAAGATCATACATTTGCACTCGGTGGATCGCGTTTGGGAGCAAGTCTACTTGAAGATGGAAGATCGTCAAGAGACTTAGGTATCCTAGTTTAGACTATGAGTTTTTAGATCCATTTGTAAAGTTTAGAGTAGTTGATATGCTCAAGTGCACAAACACATACGTTTTTATGTTTTGGATTTGGTTTTCATGAATAGTAGATCAAAACAAGTTTACTTTACTTCTATGTATATTAGATATGTTCTAGATATACATACATGGTTTAAACGTGCTAAACAAACTTATTTTGATATCCCTATTCATGTGTTGAAAAATCAAGTTTGATAAAAATACAAGTTTTGGTTTTTGATAAAATTGGCAAGACACAAAAATGAATTGATATGTTGATATATGTCTTGAAATTTTTATCACTTGTTTATGTTTCAATACAAAAGATAAAACAAGTTTATAGAATTTTGAAGTGTTAAAAGATTTCTAGAAAATATCTATAACTGTTTTTCTGACCCATAAATCTGTTCCAGGCTTCAACCAGTCGACTACTAACCTGATTAGTCGACTTGGCTGAAGTCCGGTCGACCGGACGTGCACAGATCTGTGCACGTTTGGCAGACTTGGGACGGTCGACCGTACCGGTCGACCGGGCCGAGAGCTCTGCTCTCTGTTTTTGCTTGGGTCGACCGGACGGTCGACCGCTGCAGAGAGCTCTGCTCTCTGTTAGTTTGGGTCGACCGGGCGGTCGACCGGTAGCTCCAATGGGTCAAAATATGACCGTTGGACGGTCGACCGGCCGGTCGACCGTTGCCTGTCAGAGCTGCCAGCTCAGCTCTAACGGCTAGTTTCTGTTTTGGCCTATATAAACCCCATCTCTTTGGGATTTTGGCTAAGGTTTTCAAGGAGAAAAATTCCAGACTTTCTCTAGTGTTTAAAAGAGTTTTTAAAAGAGTTTTTAAGTCAAAAAGATTTCATTTTATTTGTTTTGGGTTTTTGGAAAATCAAAGAAAACTAGGTTTTGGGATTTTGATTTGATCTTTCACTTTCTATCTTTTACAAGAGATTTCCCAAGTAGTTTTTCTTTGTTGCTTGTTTCCAAAAACACCTAGTTTCCACACTTGAGCTATCACCTATCCTAATCTATTAGGATCTTGTTTTTGTGGAAAAGAAAAGAGAAAAGAAAGAAAGATTGTGTTTGTGGTCTTCGTAACCACTTATTGTAAACCCTCCTTGCTTTTGTGAATCCCTCTTCGGTAGAGGTGATCGGAGTGGTATTGGTTTGGATCCCTCTTAGGTAGAGGTGATTGAGTTGGTTGTGAGCCTCTTCGGTAGAGGTAGTTGTTGGTTGGTTGTTGGCCTCGGTGGAGGTTGTTGTTTGAGAGAGGAGTTTGGTACTCCTAGTGTTGTAACAAACCCTCTTCGGTAGAGGTTCCCTCGGTGAGAGATAGTGGATTGAAAATCCTACACGGTGGTGTAGGCGGGGATGTAGAGATAGGGGCTCGAACCTCGAAACATATCTTGGTCTTTGCGATTGATCCAATATCTCTTAACTCTTACTCTCTTTACTTTGTGCAAGCATCATTTCATTCAAGCATCATTCTTTCATTGCATACATATCTTATACATTGCTTGTGTTGCCTTGCATCTTTTATATTGCAATTCATTCTTATATGCTTGGCTTGATTGTGTGTGCACATATTTCATATTGCTTGGATTGCTTGTGTGTGTGTGCCTAACTTATACTCATCCAACAAGAGCTTCACATAGCACCTCAACCCATTTAAACGGGAATCAAGGGGAGTTAGTCCAGAGCCTCGCAAGGAGAATTCGGCTACACTTATTGTATTGTATTAGTTTGTGCATAATTTGCATTAGCTTCCGCATTTAGCGCACTTAGTTTTGCATTTAGTTTTAGATTAGCATTTACACCTATTCACCCCCCCTCTAGGTGTCTTTTCAATTGGTATCAGAGCTAGTGCTCCTGATACTTAGGCTTAACATCCTAGGAGTGAGATCCATTTGCTTGCTAATCTATTGTTTGCATTTGCTTGTTTGCACACATTTAGTTTACCATGGCCTTCATGACCCCACCTATGTATGACCCTTCCAACATTCATGTTTGGAAGATTAGGATGACCGTTTATTTGCAAACCCTAGGTCATAAAGTTTATCTTGCTATTACCAAGGAATCCTTCCTTAGTGATCGCAATCATATAGGGGCCAATGCTCAAGCCCTAGAGGCCATTAGAAGCACATTACCTAAAGATTATCTTTTACGTGTTTCTAACTTTGATTCCGCTTTTGTAGTGTGGAATAAATTGATAACAACCACCACCTCGGAGCTTCAAGTGCAAATTCAAGAAGAGGAATCTAGTGGAGAATCCGAACCACAACAATGCTATATGGTCCAAGGGAATGACTCCCTTGAGGTACACTCGGAAACTCAACTAGATAGTAATGATTGTGCTAGTTCTTCAAATGATTATGTTAATTCCTATGCTTTGAATGAAGAACTATCCATAGTTTGTGAAAAATTAATAGAAAACTATAAAGTTTTGAAAAAGAAGAGTCTAGGCATTAATAATGAAAATAAAAATTTGATTGCTAGACTTGATGTTGTTTTGCAAGAAAAAGAGGAGATTGCTAATGAGAGGGATTCATAAAATCTCAACTTGATCTTGCACTTAAAGAAAATGAGTTTTTGAAAAATAAAAATGATTGCCATGTTCTTTTGAAGAAAAATGATAACTTGTCTTCAAAAGTTGATTTTATTTTAAAAGAGAATGTTGATTTGAAAAATAAAATTATTTCCATTTCAAATGATTTAGATGTGTGTTTGAAGAAAAATGTTGTTTGAAAAATAAGATTGATGAACATGTTTGCCATGCTAGTGTAGCTTCTTCATCTAGTCTACCTAATGCATGTACCTCTTCTTCTAGGATTAATGATGATATTTGTATGTTAAAGAAGAGAGTAGATTGTTTGGGCTCCACTATGAGCAAATGTGCCATGAACCACACTCGCTTGGAAACCTTGGTTCGTAAGAAACAAGTTCCAACTTTTATGCATGCACACCCTCCACGGCATACACATGCTCCACACGGACACCATCAACACATGTATGCTCATGTGTACACATGTACACATTGTGGCCGAAAAGGCCATCTTGCTAAATTTTGTTATGATAGATTAAATGTTTCAAATTTAGCAAAGAAATTTGTTTGGGTTAGGGAAGGGACTAACCCCCATGGACCCAACAAGATGTGGGTACCAAAGACCACCCCTCCAATTTTTGATGTAGGTGTGGGCTCTCACATGACGTGAGAGTGGCCGTACCTTGGAGTGGATGCGTTCCGAGCTTCATGGAAATCATTTGGATGCATCACTTTCAAGGGAAGATTTGGTGGAGATGACCACCACGTTTTGGAGACAAGGAAAGTTGCTTCTTCGGTTTTGGTAACTATCCTAACTCCTCATTTATTGTTTACATGCTTTTAATATTCATGTTTATAGCATGTTTTTGATGTCTATGGATTAGTATGTTCATTCCATGTTTATTAGATCCTTGACATACATGTATAGTATTTGAGACACACTTGCTTATATGAACCCATATTTAGTGTTCTCACCTTTTGTTTAGCTATAATATACATCATGAATCTAATACATGTGAATTTACATAGTAATCATGTTTTAGCTTTATCATGATGTTTGTTTTATGCTTCATGTGGTATAAACTAGTTTAGATGTAGATTTTATCAAAACTTGCATGTATGCATGTACACATAGTGAGAACAAATTGACTTTTATATGTTTGCACTTCATGCTCATTTGTACCCACTATATGCACATGTATAAGCTAGTTTTGATGATTCCTTCATTTATACTTGCTATGCCTATTTTCATGTTTTTACTTCATGTATATGTATTTTGAATTCAAACCTAATAAATATACATGTATACCCATGAGTCTTTTGCCTTCATGCAAATACTTTTAATAGACTCGTTTACGGTTGGGATATGTATGTATATTGTTAAATTTGGATGAATCATACATATACCTAGAAGGTTGATAAAAGAATTTTTGATGAATCTTTGCTTGTTTTATATAGCAAAATAATATTCTTGTTTGTTTTGATACTTCATGTTTTGAATATATGTTTAGATGTTAGTTTTCATTAAGACTAGGATTTATATTTGTACATATGATGGGCTACAAACAAATCTATATATGTTTGGGATTGAATGCTTGTTTGTTCCCATTAGATGTGCTAGTATAGTCTAGTTTTGATGATTCATACATTTTAAACTTGTATTCATTTTTGGTATTTGTTTTTATGATTATGAGTTTTCATTTCATGTATATGTGTATTTTGCCAAACTTGAAGATATACGTGTATACCCCTTGAGTCATTTGCCTTTCATGCAAATATCTATTATGGACTCAAAGTGTGTTTAAGGGATATGTATGTATACTTCTTGTGTTGACAAATCATACATATACCTTGAAAGAATTGGTATCAAATTGTTTTAATGAAAAGCTAAATTTTCATACTTTTCATGCTTTTCTTGTTTTCTTTGAATTGGTATTTTAACTTCATGTATATGTCTATCTTGTCCAAATCATTAGATATACATGAATATCCTTTTTGAGCCACGTGCCTTCATGCATATATCCTTGTGGACTCGTTTGTATCTTGGATATGTATGTATACTTTGGTTTGTATTAGACATACATATGCCTTGAAGATTAAATAATATTAATTTTTAGTTTTCTTGTTTAAAGGAATAATTGAACTTAATTGAACAAAGTTTCATGATTGTGATCTCCATACTTGACTTGTACACTCACATTTATTATTTGCTCATGTTTTGTTTTCATGAGACATTTTTATGCTTAATTGGATTAGAGTGTTGATTATCATGTGGATTTCATTTTATGAAAAATGATTTGTATTTATTCCTTGCTTGAAGGATTTCGTACTAGTTAACAAAACTTTTCATTTTAACTAGTTCATATTCTTCGTTATAATATGAGATATACACTTGACCCTATTCTTTCAATTGGTATCATTGAACACTTTCAATTGGTATCAATTTTTATCTTTTTGTATACTCATATATGTTTTGTAAATGTATGCTTACTCTTTCAAGAATATCAATGTCAATTGGTATCTAATTTTCATACGTATATATACTTGTTTATGCTAAGCTTGAAAAAATTTTCTATTGTTTGATTTGTTTTCAATTGGTATCTTAACAAGCTTATGCATATGTTTAGTTGGTATTTCATAAAGGGGGAGAAAATTTGATGTTGTCTTTCAATTGGTATTTGATTTTCACTCCCTTACTTTATGTTAAAATATAGTTTCAAATTGGTATCATATGTTTAGAAGAACACATTTCTCTTAATGATATCAAGATGTTTATGTTAAATGTTTTAAATTGGTATCTCAAAATTTTGTTTAAGAAAAACATATTATTTTACATTGCCTATATGTGTATAAATTCATGTTGAGTGTATCTTGTATTGAAGAGCTTGACAACTCTTCCTTATGTGGTACACGTGTGTAGGGGGAGCTTCACATCTCCTTTTATGCATTACATATTTTGTGTTATGTGAATTAGGGCGTGTCTTCCTTTCTTCATGTAACTCATATGTGTAGGGAAGTTAACTTAGCGTCTTCCTCTTCATGAATGTATATAGCATATAACATTTATTAATCTTTGTTTATCTTCATTTGGTATCAAGATGCTTCATTGACATATTTTTAATTGATATCATGTTTGTAGTCACCCCTTATTGATTTTGTTTTTGTTTTAGACAAAAAGGGGGAGACCATTGTTTGCATTGTTTTGATTGACACAAAAAGGGGAGAAAATTTTTACCCTCATTTTATTTATAGTTTTTGAATGTTTACCCCTTTGTTGATGATTGACAAAAAGGGGAGAATTATTTGTGAGTTTTATATATATGCATAGTTTAATGTTTTTGCATATATTAAGTTTAATATAGTTTAATGTATGTTTATTGGTATCTAGAGCATCTAGAAAATGTTTATTTGTTAATTGGTATCTAGAGCATGCTTTGCTTTAAATATTTCATTGGTATCTAGAACCTTTATTGTTTATGCATATTTGTGCATTCATGTTTTAAGAGCCTTCATTGCATATTATTATGTTTATTTGGCTATGCATGAGTTAAGGGGGAGCTTCTTTGAAGCTTTACTTTAATCCATGCATATATAACTCCATGAGTTTTGTCATCATCAAAAAGTGGGAGATTGTTGCCCCAAAGGCCTTCCACCCTAGTTTTGATGATGATTAACTCATGTAGTTATGTTTAATAATAATCTTGTGTTGTTTAAGTTTCAGATCATTAACCAAGATATTAGTTAGTGATTAGCTTCAACAAGGTGTTTGGAAGCTTATCATGGTGATTCCGGTGCCAAAGCTTAAAGATCATACCTTTGCACTCGGTGGATCGCGTTTGGGAGCAAGTCTACTTGAAGATGGAGATCGTCAAGAGACTTAGGTATCCTAGTTTAGACTATGAGTTTTTAGATCCATTTGTAAAGTTTAGAATAGTTGATATGCTCAAGTGCACAAACACACACGTTTTTATGTTTTGGATTTGGTTTTCATGAATAGTAGATCAAAACAAGTTTACTTTACTTCTATGTATATTAGATATGTTCTAGATATACATACATGGTTTAAACGTGCTAAACAAACTTATTTTGATATCCCTATTCATGTGTTGAAAAACCAAGTTTGATAAAATACAAGTTTTGGTTTTTGATAAAATTGGCAAGACACAAAAATGAATTGATATGTTGATATATGTCTTGAAATTTTTATCACTTGTTTATGTTTCAATACAAAAAGATAAAACAAGTTTTATAGAATTTTTGAAGTGTTAAAGATTTCTAGAAAATATCTATAACTGTTTCTGACCCATAAATCTGTTCCAGGCTTCAACCAGTCGACTACTAACCTGATTAGTCGACTTGGCTGAAGTCCGGTCGACCGGGCCGGTCGACCGGACGTGCACAGATCTGTGCACGTTTGGCAGACTTGGGACGGTCGACCGTACCGGTCGACCGGGCCGAGAGCTCTGCTCTCTGTTTTTGCTTGGGTCGACCGGACGGTCGACCGCTGCAGAGAGCTCTGCTCTCTGTTAGTTTGGGTCGACCGGGCGGTCGACCGGTAGCTCCAACGGGTCAAAATATGACCGTTGGACGGTCGACCGGCCGGTCGACCGTTGCCTGTCAGAGCTGCCAGCTCAGCTCTAACGGCTAGTTTCTGTTTTGGCCTATATAAACCCCATCTCTTTGGGATTTTGGCTAAGGTTTTCAAGGAGAAAAATTTCAGACTTTCTCTAGTTTTTAAAAGAGTTTTTAAGTCAAAAAGATTTCATCTTATTTGTTTTTGGGTTTTTGGAAAATCAAAGAAAACTAGGTTTTGGGATTTTGATTTGATCTTTCACTTTCTATCTTTTACAAGAGAGATTTCCCAAGTAGTTTTTCTTTGTTGCTTGTTTTCAAAAACACCTAGTTTCCACACTTGAGCTATCACCTATCCTAATCTATTAGGATCTTATTTTTGTGGAAAAAGAAAAGAGAAAAGAAAGAAAGATTGTGTTTGTGGTCTTCGTAACCACTTATTGTAAACCCTCCTTACTTTTGTGAATCCCTCTTCGGTAAAGGTGATCGGAGTGGTATTGGTTTGGATCCCTCTTAGGTAGAGGTGATTGAGTTGGTTGTGAGCCTCTTCGGTAGAGGTGGTTGTTGGTTGGTTGTTGGCCTCGGTGGAGGTTGTTATTTGAGAGAGGAGTTTGGTACTCCTAGTGTTGTAACAAATCCTCTTCGGTAGAGGTTCCCTCGGTGGGAGATAGTGGATTGGAAATCCTACACGGTGGTGTAGGCGGGGATGTAGAGATAGGGGCTCGAACCTCGAAACATATCTTGGTCTTTGCGATTGATCCAATATCTCTCAACTCTTACTCTCTTTACTTTGTGCAAGCATCATTTCATTCAAGCATCATTCTTTCATTGCATACATATCTTATACATTGCTTGTGTTGCCTTGCATCTTTTATATTGCAATTCATTCTTATATGCTTGGCTTGATTGTGTGTGCACATATTTCATATTGCTTAGATTGCTTGTGTGTGTATGCCTAACTTATACTCATCCAACAAGAGCTTCACATAGCACCTCAACTCATTTAAAGGGGAATTAAGGGGAGTTAGTCCAGAGCCTCGCAAGGGGAATTCGGCTACACTTGTTGTATTGTATTAGTTTGTGCATAATTTGCATTAGCTTCCGCATTTAGCGCACTTAGTTTTGCATTTAGTTTTAGATTAGCATTTACACCTATTCACCCCCCCTCTAGGTGTCTTTTCAAATCTGCCCACGATCGCAAGTGCATGTAACGCCCAAGCTGTACTTGGTTTGAGTGAGATCTGTTAGATAAGATCGAGCCTATGATCCCATGATCGCGGGACTTGTCAGGTGTCGTAATCTCTCTGGTGGTAACAATTTGGATCACTACAATAATTATCACTTATTAACTAGTGGTTATTGTGACAAAATAAGTAATCATAATTACATGACTAGTAATAATTATTAGTCGCTATTAATAATAGTATTTTTAATTTTCATTTTAATGAAATTAATAGAAATTAATAATATTATTATTCATTAATTTAATAGTTCTTACTAAAAAATAGTAATAAATAGTAATAAATTATTTAATTCATAATTATGATTTATTAAATAGAATTGGCTAAGCATTCTATTATTCATTATCAATTGTTTATAGTAATTTTATGATGATTATAATTAATTAGTGAAAAAGTTAGCAACAATAACTTAATTTTGACTTACTTAAAATATTTATAAGATAAAATAATAATAGTGTCGCGTTGAACTGTGAAGATTCATTATTTGTAATTGAATTTTGGTTGCGCTTTGCGCTTTGAATATTATATTTTATTGTTAATTATTGCATTGCTTTTGTTATATATTATGTTTAACCACGCAAATTATATAGAAGATCTTGTTTATAGAATATTATTTTAACATAAAAAATTAATAAGTAACTAACGAATAGTTACTGATAGCTAATTCAAAAATCTCCAATATAATCTAAATGTCTAAAATCTTTTGAAAATCATATAAATAATTCTTTTTGCAAGAAATCCTAATCAATTAAATTTTTCAACAACTTGCCTTACAAAATTGAAGAATTGAAAATTAAGATGTTAACAGCTGCTTCATAAAATTTAAAACATGAAAATTAAGATGACAATGAAACAAACTTTATGAATTTGATAGGGAGTTCACTTGTGATTCAAAAGTTCAGTTAAGTTTGAGATCAAATTATGATTTATTTTATAAAAGATTAAAAAAAAAAGGGAGAAATAATAGTGGGAAGGATCGCAATAAATGAGAATTTGCATTCTCGCTTTCTTACAAATTAAGAAAAAGTCAAAAGCATGAATAAAAAAATAATTAAAGATATTAAGTTAAAAAAATGTCACGGTTGGATAAAAGTCGTTTTTACTCGTGCTGCTGTTAATAATAATGAGATTAAAAAAAAAGACGAGATTTAAATTTGCGCGTTTCTCCCTCTCTTCAATCATAAACACAAATATTTAGACCCGCGTTCCAGACGTGTGACCTCATCTCCGTTCCTTGATAGCTTGCAGAAAATATTACATACACTAAATTCTATTTCACCCACAAAAGGACCCGTCTATGTGGGACCCACGAGCCGGTCCTTATCTTGGGTTAAAGAAGTAAGAACATAATTAGCAAAATTTTCAAAAAAATGTAATTTAAATATATACCCTCAAATCTTTGAGATTAGAAATTTATCTCCCAATCTTCTATATCTTGAAACCTTATCCATATAACTAGAATTTGAATGAGTATTTTAACTGTTATATTTTTCTTCTTCTTTTTTTTCATTGTTCCTATACAAATATTATTAAAATCAAAATTCTTACCTGTCCTATCTCTCACAGTACTCTAAAATCAAAAATGCCTTTAAATTTTCTCTCAAATCTTACTCAAAAAGTCTTTTGAATTTTTTCTAAAATTTTTAAAGAGCACATATGAAAATCAATTGATACGAAAATGTGATTGATTTCAGAGAGATGGAACAAAAGAACATGAGTTTATAGACATAAGTTGAGATACAGTGTTTACTTATTTAAATAAGAATATTTTAGTTATTTTAAAAAGAATAATAAGTTAATAAAAATCAAATCAGAATGTTCCATTTTTGCTCATGGTTAAACTTTTAAAATTTAGAAGATTGAAGAGTAAATTTGTACTATTGTTGAATTGAATATTATATTTTTTTTAAATACTAAAAATTTTGAGTATATACTAAGGACGTGTTTGTTTCGTCGCAAAACCCCGCAAATCATAAGTCGTAAAACTTCTTTTCCATTTTCCGCTGTTTGTTTCGCTGAAAAATAAATTGCAAAATATAACTCTCATTTTACCACTTGCAATTGTTACAGTTAAATTTGTGGTCATGTAAATCTCACTTTTACACTCACATTTTCTCACTTGCAATTACTACAGTTAATTTGTGATCATGTAAATCTCACTTGTAATACACTTGCAGTTCAAAGCAGTTACTTGATAATCAATATATAATTTAATATTATTAAATATTTAATATTTTTAATTGTGTTCAATTTTTATTTAATTATTTATATTTTAATCTTTAGTTTTTATTATTTTTAATATTGTTTTAATATTTAATATTTACTAATTTAATTTCATATTTATTTAATATTGTTATTTAATACTTTATTATTTTATTAATACTTGTACCAATTTTTTATTATTTTATTTAGAGTTAATATTTTATTAATATAACAATATGATAATTTAATATAAAATTACTATATATGTATTATATATTTTTTAATATAGATAATTACTTTATTAATATTAAAACATACTTTATTATTATATTAATATTTTATTATGTTTATATTATAATAATAATTATTATTAAATTATAATTATATTTTATTTTGTTATATTTTAACTATATTTTATTATTTTTCTTAATATTTTCAATATTTATGTTTATTAGTATTCTTAAAATTTTATTAATGTTCTTTAGATTTTCTTAAAATTTTAAATTATTTATTTAGTTAATATTTTAGTAATATTTTACTAATTATACTAACATTTTATTAATACTATTGTTATAAATAAAATATTAAGATTAGTAATTTTTGTCTCAAATTTATTAATACAATTTAATTTGCAATAGTAGATTTAATTTAATAATATTTATAATATTTAAGTCATTGCTACATTTAATTTTGTGGTCAACTTTCTCACGTTTACGCTACCAACCAAACACCCTAAAACACAATATATTTTCCATTTACACTTTCACCTTACTAACCAAACACCATAAAACACAATATACTTTCTCATTTACACTTTCATTTTATCAACCAAATATCGTAAAACACAATATATTTTCTCTGTTACAGTTAATTTTTCCATTTTCATTTTATGACTTATGGTTTACGACGTTTTGTCACGAAACAAATAGGCCCTAAATGACACCTCCCAAAATACCCTTGCTTTCCGTTGACGAAAGCGGCGTTGTGCTCATCGCTGCGGACCAAACAAACTGCGGTGATCTTTCACCCATTAAAAAAGCATTTGCGTTTTCCTCGTGTTCTGATAGGGCCCGGCTACATCATTGGTATGACGTGGAAGTCTCTGATTAGATTAAACCAAAAATTCATGTGGGATCCAGAAATTGTCATTCTCTCTCATCCAGCCCCTTGGTGAGCAACTTCAGATTTTTTTTTTTTTTTTTTTTTTTTTGCTTTTGGCCCCTCCTCTCTGTTTTTGACTGAAAATAGGAGAGTGTTAATCTTGTTTTGATTAACTAATAGGATTCCTAAGTTTGTTAGTTAATTCAATCATCTTAATGAATCAAAGTCACAGATATTTTGGATCAGAACTGGGAAAGTGGAGAACCTGCTGGGGTTAAGATATGCATAACATGTTTTATATTAAAATAAATAATAATAATCTTTTAGAACGTGCAAAGGGGAGTGCAAGGGTATCAATCTCATGATGTCCTAACTTACAAGGCAAAAGGCAAAAAAAAAAAAAAAATTGATTGTAATGGTAGGAGAAATACATGGAGCTCAACGTGTGAGAGCCTGTAACACAGTGAATGTATTTGGTCGGTTAAATAGATTGAAATTCTAGCTGCATGGAAGCATGGTGGGATTTTTCGTCACAGACGATTGGACGCTCCTGATTGATCTTGTCAAAAGCACAGAAGAGAAAAGAACGCCTTTCAAGTCAGGAGCTCTGATGTGGTGCCGGCTGAAGACCTTCGGCCGTAATGTTGGGAAGAGAGAGATTATTGCCAAGGAATTGACAGGATTGCTAAGGGTTGTCGAAGTGATTACAAAGGAAGTCGACGACGAAAAGGCGATGGAGACAAGCAGCAGAAAATAGCAGCAGCAGCAGCAGAACAGGTTGCCCCGGTCGACCGGCCGGCATGCACAGGGTGCAGAGGCGGTCGACCGGCCAGTCGACTGCCAATTCCCTGACTGTAAGTGCCCAACTCTCTGTTGGGCACCCGGTCGGCCGCCCGGTCGACTGGACACCCTAACTGTAAGTGCCCAACTCTCTGTTGGGCACCCAGGCGACCGACCGGTCGACCGGGGTGGAGGTCGGTCGACCGGCCGGTCGACCGACAGTCGGGTTTGGGTGAAAACCTGCTGTTTCGGAAATCAGGGTATTTAAGGCTGTTGTTTATTTTCTAGGGTAGAAGACCTAAAGTACCTGCGAAAAGGGATTAGCAAAAGCTCTCTTGCATTCAAAGAGGCTGATAGCTATTGTAAACATCTTCCTAGTAATTAATCTCTCCATCGGATTGCCCCGAGGACGTAGGCATTGAGGCCGAACCTCGTTAAATCGTGTGTCTGAGATTTGTGCTTTCTTCTTGTGTTTTTTGGGTGTTCTTTGTGCTTGGAGATTTGTGAGATTCTCTGTTGGTTGTTGTCATCGGCGCACAACAAGTGGTATCAGAGCTTCCAGGTTCCGCTTGGGATTTCTAAAGATTCGAAGGGCTCGAGATCTGATCCGGTGGAGATCGTGTGTCGATCTCAGATCAGAGGTATCGGTGTTCGTGGAGATCGTGTGTCGATCTCAGAAGGACGCAAGGAGGGCTCGTTGAATCGGTGGTGAGTAGATCCGGAGAGAAACTCGATCTAGGGTTTCAAGGGACAGGTAAAAATCCGATTTTTATCTGAGTAGAGATCTATTTCAAGTTGGTTGTTCTTTCGCATAGATAGAGGATCAGAGAAATCTCAATGACAGAAGAAGTTGCATCTGTTAAGACAATGAACACTCATCCAAGGATTGAAGTTGTTAAGTTCAATGGTACTAATAACTTCGGTATGTGGAGATGTGAGGTTATGGATGCGCTGAATGTATCGAACCTCGAAGACACTCTCCTATTAGAAAGGAAGAAGAGCACGACCACTGATGAAGAGTGGGCGAAGATGAACAGGTCGGCATGTGGCTTGATACGTTCATGTTTGTCGCAAGACATCAAATATCTTGCACAACATGAGACGTCGGCAAAGAAGCTGTGGGATACCCTTGCAAAGAAATCCTGACCAAGAGTGTTGAGTTAAGGTTGCAGCTTAAGAGTAAGCTGTATAGCTTTTGAATGAAGAAGGGGAGCACAGTAAATGAGCACATCAACCGATATACGAAGCTTCTTACAGACTTGGTAACGTGGATGTCATTGTAGATGAGGAAGATAAGGCAATCATCTTTCTGAACTCACTCCCGGAAGAGGAGTATGAGACATTCACTCTGACCTTCATCAATGGAAGGCAGACCTTGGATTATGATGAGGTGTCGTCTGCACTGTCGAGTTATGACACGAGGAAGAAGGAGAGGCATCCTTCACAGTCAAGCTCATTGGCGGAGGCACTGGAAGTAAGGTGCAGAAGTTCATCCAGGAAGGGCAAGGAGGTTAGAGGAAGATCAAAGTCCAGGCCGGGCTTCAGGAATCTCAAGAGAAATCAGTGCGCTTTCTGCAGAGAGATTGGGCACTGGAAGGTGGACTGTCCAAAGTTCAAGGGAAGAAGAATGAGCTGAATGCTGAAGCAAATCTATCAAAGGTGATAAATACTCAGAGGAGTACTTCACAGGGAGATGGAGCAGATTCAGACTCATCAGGTTTCTCATTTTCAGTCAGTTCCCCCATTATTGGTAATTCATGTAAAGATGAGTGGATTCTGGATTCAGGTACAACATACCATGCATGCCCTAATCGGGGCTAGTTTACCAGGTTTGAGAAGCTGGAAGTGAAAAATCACCTAGAGGGGGGGTGAATAGGTGATAATGCTAATCAATGCACAATTAAAAAAATGATGCTACAATATGAATATGAGACAAGAGAATATAGTAAAGACAACTGAGAGCAAGTAATAAGAGCAATGAAAGTAGTGCAAGAGCAGGGGAAAGTAAACCAAACGCAAACACTAAGAATTGTTATCGAGGTTCGAGCACCCAGCTCTACTTCCCCGTCTTCCCCAGAAGGATTCTAACTACTTCCACTATCACAAAGATGTTACGAAGTACACGAGTACCCAACTCCACAATCTCAAGTACAAGCAATATCTTAGTAGTCAAAAGACCACAAACTTTCTCTTTCAAAATTCTCTTCCCTTACAAGGTCCTTAGAGAACAATGAGTAAGATTTGAAGCTCTTGTGAGTAAGGAGAAAAGAAAAAGAAATCAGAGAATTCTTGAAAACACTTCAGAAAATGAGAGAGAATTTCAGCACAAAAACCAAGAAACCAAGCTCTTTTGAATGCCTTAAACTTTTAAAACTTTAGTAAATTTTTTCTAGTGATCAAACCTCTCCCAATCACTCCTATTTATAGTAGAGGGCAAGGGATTAAGGATAAACCTTATTTACTGAAAATTAGGAGGTATTAAGACAAGAGAATCCATTTAAACATAATTAAAATAGAAAAAGACAAAATAAAATAGGTTTAAAATAATAGCCGTTTACTGTTCAACGGCTATCCCGGCGACCGGTCGGTCGACCGCCTTTCAAAAAAAAAAGAACCGTTACAGGCTATCGGTCGACCGCCCGGTCGACCCAAAAAATACAGAGAGCAAAGGTCTGTCAGTCAGGCAAGTATCGGTCGACCGCTCGGTCGACCGTGAAACATGCACACGGATACGTGCAGCTGCCAGAATCTCGGTCGACTTGGCCGGTCGACCGGCAAGACCTGACACAGGGTCGGCCGACCGGGCGGTCGACCGGCTCAGATCAAAAACCAAAATATAAATAGAATTTTGAAGAGACTTGATATTTAAATAAAATATTTTTGAATATGGATAAGTATAAAACATAAAGATGAATTTGTAGGCAGAAGATTGCATGTTAAAATATTTTGTACATATTATAAGAAATAAACTTAGAAAGAAGATGTGCGCAAAAACGTGTGTGATGGAGCTTCAAACCTATTCACTGTTCTTTAACAAAACTATAAACTATAAACAAATATATTGAAGTCTTTTAAAGCAATCTAGAGGTCTTGAGCCAAGCTATGCCTTGCTTGAGCCTTCTCTTCTATGTTTCTTCCTTGATGTGCAATGTGCCTTCTTTGCTTCATGAACGTAGAAGTTTTTGCAATAGCTAAGTAATGGCCTCCAAATATGGTACTAATCTGAAACTAATCTTGAACAAACTTATTAGTACCAAATAGCTCTTATTTGGTTTGTCATCATCAAAACTCAACAATTGGAGAGTGTAACCTTTTGGGCCAACAATCTCTCCCTTTTTGATGATGACAAAACAAATAGGCTATAAGCAAAAATATAGGGGAGGAGAAAGCTCTCCCTCAAATTATGCTATCATAAAAAATGTAAGATGCAAGCAAAGACCATAGGATTATAAACCATGATAAAAAAAAGAAATAAAATACTTGCAAAAACACTTAATCTTAAAAACATGAATTCTTAGAAACACATTCTTAAAAACATGAATTCTTAGAAATACATTAAAAGACAAAAACACGTATAAATTCATATGGAACCAAAACCATATGAACTCATAATTCTATCATAAAAACTCATTCTCCCCCTTTTGTCATACATCAAAAAGGGTTAAGAAAACATTTTTATTCAATAATACAAACATTAAGTTCACCACAAATGAAGGAAAATCTAGAAAAATCAAGTGGTTTAGTGAAAATATCGGCAAGTTGCAAATCCGTAGAAACATAATCAATATCTATATCTCCTATCTCAAAATGATCTCTAAAAAAGTGATATCTAATCTCAATGTGCTTGGTCTTACTATGTTGATTTGCATTCTTAGTCATATGTATAGTACTAGTATTATCACAAAATATTTTTATATGGTCAAAATGCAAATCATAATCAAGGAGAGTATGTTTCATCCAAAGGACTTGTGCACAACAAGCCCCCGCGGCAACATATTCCGCCTCGGCGGTTGATAGAGCTACGGAATTTTGTTTCCTAGAGGACCATGAAACAAGACAATTACCAAGGAATTGACATGTCCCACTAGTACTCTTTCTATCTACTCTACAACCGGCATAGTCGGCATCCGAATAACTCGTCATTGAGAAATCTCGGTTTTCGGATACCATAGACCCATTCCAATTGTGCCCTTAATATAACGAATAATGCGTTTTACCGCAATAAGATGTGACTCTTTAGGACACGATTGAAATCTAGCACAAAGACACACACTAAACATGATATCCGGCCTACTTGCCGTTAAATACAAAAGACTACCTATCATGCTTCTAAACAATTTAATATCAACATTTTTACCTTGGTCATCCTTATCAAGCTTGGTTGTAGTTGCCATGAGAGTGTTGCAAGCCTTGAGCCTTCAAGTCCAAACTTCTTTACGAGTTCCTTCGCGTACTTGGCTTGACTTATGAATGTCCCATTTGCAATTGCTTGATTTGGAGTCCAAGAAAGAAATTAAGCTCACCCATTGAAGACATTTCAAATTCAAGTTGCATTACCTTTTCAAATTCCTTGCATAAAAGCTCATTAGTAGAACCAAAAATTATATCATCAACATAAATTTGCACAATTAAAATGTTATTATCAACATGCTTAGTAAATAGAGTTGTGTCTACTTTACCTTTAACAAAATCATTTGAAATGAGAAAAACTAGAAAGCCTTTCATACCAAACTCTTGGAGCTTGTTTCAATCCATACAAAGCTTTATCAAGTTTAAACAAAAATCGGGATGAACGTAATCAACAAAACCGGGAGGTTGAGCAACATAAACTTCTTCATTAATAAAACCATTCAAAATGCACTTTTTACATCCATTTGAAAAAGTTTAAAGTTTTTGAAAGATGCAAAAGCTAGTGTCATCCGTATGGCTTCAAGCCGTGCTACGGGTGCAAAGGTCTCCTCAAAGTCAATTCCTTCAACTTGAGTGTAACCTTGGGCCACTAACCTAGCTTTATTCCTAATGACATTTCTGGACTCATCCATCTTGTTTCTAAAGATCCACTTAGTATCAATTATTGGTCTATCGTGGGCCTAGGAATAAGGTGCCAAACTTGGTTGCGCTCAAATTGATTGAATTCCTCTTGCATGGCAAGCAACCAATATGAGTCCGCCTCGGCTTCGAGGATGCTTTTGGGTTCAAGATGAGAAATGAAAGCAAAGTTACCACATAGGTCATGGAGTTTGGAGCGAGTTGTTACCCCTTTAGAGACGTCACCTAAGATGAGTTCCTTGGGGTGATTTGTGGCGTATCTCCAATCTTTAGGAAGCGGTTGAGAGCTTTCCTCTTTATCCTCTTGAACATCACCAATGGGTTCTTGCTTTCTTCTTGAGCGGCTGAGTCCTTCAAGGATAGTCTCTCCATGTCTTCACCTAATGGGTCAATCTCTACAACACTCTCAACAACCACATTAGATTCTTCAAATTTAACATGCATGGATTCTTCAATGGTAAGAGAGGATTTATTGAATACTCTATAAGCTTTACTAGTTGTAGAATATCCAACAAAAATATCCTCATAAGCCTTAGCATCAAATTTACCCAAGTTATCTATAGTATTTAAAACAAAACACTTGCATCCAAAACTTTAAAATATGCAACATTAGGTTTTCTAGAATGATACATTTCAAAAGATGTTTTGGAAGAATTTTTACACAAATAAATACGATTTGAAATATAGCATGCGGTGTTTACGGCCTCGGCCCATAAATATTGAGAGGTCATATTCACTTATCATTGTCCTAGCCATTTCTTGAAGTGTTCTATTTTTTCTTTCTACAACTCCATTTTGTTGTGGAGTCCTAGGACAAGACATTTCATGCTTAATTCCCTTTTCATCACAATAAGTCATGAAGAGTTGGTAATAAATTCACCACCTCTATCACTCCTTATTTTCAAAATCGAAAAACCTTTTTCTTTTTCAATCCTTTTTCAAAAAACTTTGAAATAGGAAAAAGTTTGATCTTTATGTTCCAAAAAGAAAACCCAAGTGAAGAAAGAAAAATCATCAACTAAAACAAATGCAAATCTACTACCATTTAAGCTCTTAGTTTTAGTTGTTCCAAAAAGATCCATATGAATTAATTCTAAAGGCCTAGTTGACATGATATCCTTGATTGGTTTGAAGGAAGACTTGGTTTGTTTCCCAAGTTGGCACGCACCACAAATGTGGTCTTTCTCAAACTTCAAGTAAGGTATACCCTTCACCAATTCTTTTGAATTAATCCTAGAAAGATGGTCAAAAGATGCATGTCCTAATCTTCTATGCCAAAGCCAAGAATTTTCATCAAAAGCATTCAAACATTTAGTAGAACAATCTAAATTAAGCATGTCAATGATATAGACATTGTTATCACGAAAATCGGTAAGGATACAATCATTGGATTTAACATCAAAAATCTTGCAAGAAGTATCATCAAAATAACTTTAAGTCCACGGTCACAAAGTTGACTAATGCTAAGTAAATTATGTTTTAAACCATCAACTAAAACAACATTTTCTATAATAGGAGATGCACCAATTTGAATGTTACCTATACCAATGATAGTTCCTTTAGAGTCATCCCCGAAGGTGACGGTGCCACCTTCCGTGTACCTTGATAGGGTTGTAAAGTTGTTGATGTCCCATGTCATGTGTCTTGAACAACCACTATCAAGGTACCACCGCTCCCTACGTCTTGGAGCCTTGGTGTGTACCTACATCAAATAATTTAGGACTTGATTTTGGTACCCACATTTCTTGGGTCCTAGAGTGTTAGTGTCATGAACCCAAACAAGATTATTTGATCTATTTAATTGATCATAACAAAACTTAGCCAAATGTCCGTTTTTACCACAATATGTGCATCTATACACTCTACCATATTTAAAAGCATAGTGAGTGTGTGATTTGTGAATATGTGTGGATTTAGCATGGGTGTTGTGAGAAGTGTGAGCATGAGGAATCTTGTCATGAGAATTTTTAGTATGAGAAGTGTGCCTTTTAGAAAACATATCTTCAAGTTTCTTAGTGTTAAAAGCACAATCCTTCAAAACTTTTTCAAAGTCAACCATTCTAGTTTTTAAAGAGAAAATTTCTTTTTTATCATTCTTAGAAGATTTTGCCTTACAAGCAACTTTGTAATCACTAAATTCATTTTGAATAGAAATGAGATTAGAAGAAATTACATCTTTTTCTCTAGAAATAATAGCAAGTTGATTTTTGAGAAAAGCAACTTCCTTTTCTAATTTAGAGCATTCAATCTTTTATTATCATAGGTTTCGGATAATTCAACAAAAGCATGCACTAGAACCTCCTTACTTAGTTCATCATCATCATCAAGAGGTTTAGGGGTTACCTTTGGTGTGTTTGCCATGAAAAACATGTTCGCCGTATCCGCCTCTTCTTCGGATTCGCTTTCCGAATCCCATGTGGCTTTGTATGCCTTCTTCTCTTCCGGTTTCTTTGGCTTGAAGGAGGAAGTCATTTTCTTCTTGAATTCCGGGCAATCCGCCATGATGTTGAAATCACTTAGAGTGGGGGTGAATAGGTGATGGCTATATGAAAATGGCACAAATGCGGAATTTAAAATTTAACTAACACAATTAGCTCAAATAAAAGACTTGCAATAAATAAAGCAATTTATAGCACAAGAAAATAAAGGAGTTGAGTTTAGAGAGATTTGAGCAAACACAAACACGCAGATATGTTTCCGAGGTTCGAGCCACGCTCTACGTCCCCGCCTTCACACTTGAAGGATTTCCACTATTGAAGATCCCACTGGACCACCAATACAAGGACACACTTGTCCTATCTCTCGTGATGCCGCAACACCACCCGGAGCACACTAGCTCGCCTTGAGGCCGATGCCTCTACAACTTCACTCAATAAGAAGATGATCACACTTGATAAAAAATCGCTCACTTGCACAATCCTAGAACCAATATGTAGATGAAGAATTATGGGATTGTGTAGTGCAAAAGCTAGAGAGAAGTAGAGGTAAAGACTTCAAATGGGTGTCTAGAAATTTAGGGCTTTTGGAGAGAAAATCTTTTCTAAATGAAAGCCTTTTGAAAACTTGTAAATCTTTTGAAAATCTCTTGTAAAAATGATCTTAATTGTTGTATTATCATGTTGAAGTGACCTCCTATTTATAGGGGTCAAAAACAGCTTCAGAGATCCGTTGGGATCAAATCCCAAAAGAAAATCTGTCAGAAAATAGAGCTGTTGGAGTCTGTCAGAAAATCTGACAGCATCCGGTCGACCGGGACGGTCGACCGCCAACGGTCAAAAATCAGACCGTTGGGGATCTACGGTCGACCGTCCCGGTCGACCCAAACAACCCGAGAGCACTGCACAGTGCTCAGTCGACCGAGACGGTCGACTGACACAACATGCACAGAATGTGCGCGCGGTCGACCGGGACGGTCGACCGGATTCTGTCAGTTCTGAAAAATCAGAACTTCCAGAAACCTGAAACATGGGTTTTGGATTTGGACTAGGATTAGAAGTTTGTATCTTGTAAAACTTAGAGTGTGAGCCTATGTCACTACTCTAACAAGTTTGAAACATTTTTATAAAAACTTCTTTGATAAAACTTGTTTTTCCAAATAAATGTTTTTCCAAAAACTTAAACTATTTTCCGAAAAACTTAATCTAAACATGTTAACTTCTAAATAGAAATTAAAAATCCTTTGAAGTCATGAACCAAATTAAAATGTGTGTGTAGGTGGTAATCCCATAACTCTACTTCTAACATCTAGGTTTTGACAAAATATCTAAAATGAAAAATACAAATACAAATCTTGGTATTCTTCATAGTCTTGATCTTGACTTGGTCTTTTCTTCATCGTCTTGTTCCAAAGCTTTCTATTGTGCTTGGCTTGGGAATGCAAATTTTTGGCGAACTCCAAACTTGTGAGTCTTGATTGTGGAGCCGTCAAATCAACCTGTTTTAACCTGAAATGCTTTTGAACAAATATTGTTAAATACATAACTAGATATGGTTTGTTATCATCAAAATATCCATCAAGATATAGGGCTAATGGCCTTTGGGCCAACAATCTCCCCCTTTTTGATGATGACAAAACATATTTAGTTATCACAAATATTTTGGGTGGAGACTTCAAGTGAAGCTCCCCCTCAACACATGCATATACTAAAAAAAATACTCAGGCATAGATAAATCTCAAAAGAAATGGTGGGTGATACTCCACAATACACACAAATGCATCCATAACACATATCTATGCTAGATAAAAAGACTCATGTCATAAAAGTACTCATGTCATAAAATAGAAATGAAACACACATGTCCACACAAACATAAATACAAGATAAAGATGTCCAACAACAGAAAAATATACACAAAATATAAGTACAAAATATGGAGTCTCTCTCAACAAATAACTCTCCCCCTTTTTGACATCATCAAATAAGGGGAGGTCACTCTCATCACTCGGCACCACCAGCATCGTCGTCATCATCCTCGTCGTCCTCTGAAGAGCTCTCCACAGCAGCGCCTTCAGCCATGGTCTTATCTCCATTATCGTCTTCCTCTGAAGAAGAAGAAGAAGAAGCGGCCTCCTCGGGATCAACGCCGACCACCTTTGGACGAGGTGGGGAAACAGAAGAAGGAGCTCTGGTAGGAAATGGAGGGCCGGTGGAGGAAAGTGGACGAGCAATAGAAGAGGGATCAGGAGGAACCATGTCGAACTTCGTAAAGAGAGCCTCAAATTGCGTATCCATGAATCTCATGGAGTCGGCAAAATAAGACATATCGTTACGAATACCACGGATCTGAGAGTTCATCTCCGCACGAAAAGCGTCCTCTTGTTGGAAACGAGCCTCCATCTCCGTACGAAGAGCTGCCTCTCGCTGCTCAAACCAGGACTGGTGCTCCTGAATCTGAGAGCGAACCTCAGAAGAAATCATGGCCTGAAGATCTGAAGGTAAGACAAGGTCAGGAGCAGAAGATACCCCTGGGGCCGAAGAAGACCCAGGTGCAGATGAAGATCCAGGAAAAATAGGAGGAGGAACAGGAGGTTGCACAGGAGCGTGACGACGCAACTGAGCTTCCATCCTCTTCAATAGAACTCCGTCAATGTCTATTTGTGGATCATCAGAAGTCTCAGAGGAAAGATCGAAGCCTAGAGATTTGAGAAGACGGGTGATAATCATGCCAAGGGTAAACCCCTACCGGACATGCGAATCTGGTCGGATGCCATGTGGGAAGCTATGATACGGGGAATATTGATCTTAATTCCTCGCAAGAGACAATAGATAATCAAGGGCACAGGACCCCTAGCATGGCTATATTCACCAGATTTAGGGACAATGTTATAGAAAATGAGCTTGGCTAGGACTTGGGAAGTGAGAGTGAACCTGCTCACAACTTCGTTCCTGACCAAGCCGGGGTTGTCATCCCCATGAATCAATGTGGATGCGGTGAGCGCAGACTCACCCTCCGGAAACTCATAATCATGAAGGTCATGGGAATAAATATCAGCTCCACCAGGGGAGAGATGAAGGATATCAGCGAACTGACCAATACTTAGGTCAATGTCCCTGCCTAGGACTCTAGTGAAAATACGGTTTCCGTCGAATGAGAAATTTGCATAGAAATAAGGCACGAGGGAAGTATAAACTTGTTCTTTAATGGTTAAGAACTCGTTTAAGGAATTATTTTGCAAAATGCAGGGGATATCTAGATGTTCAAAGTCTTGGATAACTACAAATCTCCCGAAATTATGTTTCTTTTGGAAAGATTGATATAACGGTTTCCAGCAAGCTCATTTACAAAGGTTCTTTTAGGTTTTGGAGTGTGGGAAGAGTATGAGCTACTGATTTACCTTTCTCAGTCCTAGTTCATTTAGATGTAGACATATTTTTTTTAAAAAAATGATTTTTAGGTTAAGGCTTGATCTAGAAAGCTAGAGACCTAGAAATGATGACAAATAAGGGAAGATCTAGAAGCTAGATAGTAAGATTAGAGGGAAAAATTAGATTTTTACCTGGGAGATGAAGATCCAAAACCCTAGATCAAGAAAAGCTGAAAATCTTTGAATCCAGCGGATGAGAAGACCTGAAACTGAAGATCAAGCACTTGTAGATGGAGTATGAGGTGGGTTTTAAATGGATTTTGAATTGATTGAGAGATTGGAGAGATAGAGGAATTTTTGGAGAAGGAGAGGAAGTGGGTTCGTCGGTTGAAGGAGTAAGAGAGAGAGAGAAAAAGTGAAAATAAATAGCAGTTTAGGGCTGAAATCGACGAACGGTCGACCGGTCGGTCGACCCAGAAAACCCGAGAGCTCTGAAATCTCAGAACGGTCGACCGGTCGGTCGACTCAAGGATCCCGAGAGTTCTGCAAACTTGCAGCGGTCGACCGGGTCTAAGGACGGTCGACCGATAGCAGATAAAAAATAAAGACAATTTATTTCAGGCGAAATCGGTCGACCGCGCCTATTTACGGTCGACCGTCTTTGCCTGAAAGACAGTCTGCAGAGAAACAGCCAGAAATTTTTTTTTAAAAATATTAATTAAATACAAGAATGATATAATTATACAAACAACATGTTTTAATCTTCATTAAGTCAACTTATCAACCAAAATTACATACAAGATATTTTATTTTAATTTTTCATATATAATACAAAGTTTAGAGGTGTTGAAGCCGAATACGCAGTGACGGGTTCTGAACTTCATCCTCTTGATTCCTCTTGAATGAGTTGAGGTGCGCAATTGCCATCTCTAAGGTATTTGCTTTAAATATGAAAAATTTTCAAAAATTAATTTTTAGTTTTTTTTTTGAAATATGATGAGTACATAGATATATCATGAAGACTAGATATGTGGACATCACAAAGGATATCAAACAAAAAATATATGGCATATACACAATTGAGATAGAAATGTAACTCTACATTAACATATGCCTATAGAGCACAAATAAGCTAACACTTCTATACATTTGTATATATATCAAATAAAAAAATTAAACTTTTAAATGGAGAAGTTACCGAACATAGGCAATCTCCAAAATATAGGTGCCTCCACGATAGCGATGCAAGCTTGATGTGATCTTTGGGCTTTGTTGCATCCACCACCCGGGCACCGTTTCCCCCTATGTCTTGGAGGAAGTAGATCCACCTGTATCAACTAAAATAGGTGGGTCTTTTGGTACCCAAATTCTTGGGTCCTATAGGATTAGTACCGGGGCGAACCCAAACATGTTTGTTATGTACATTATGCTTAGCAAAACAAAATTTTCTAAATGGCCTTTGCGGCCACAATGCGTGCAAATGTAAATTCTACCACTACCATACATGTATGCATGTTTATGTGTGTGTGCATGTTTCCGTGCATGAGCATGGTGTGTATGTTTCCCTTGGGTTACTCCCTTAGGAAATCTAGATGCAAATTTATTAAGATCAAAAGCACACTTCTTTAAAGTGTTATCCAAATTTTCAACACGTTTTTGAATTTCCACAACTTCATTTTTATTACAAGAAACCATGGGAGTTTTTCCTTTATTAGCCAATTTATATTTATCAAAGTCATTTTTCAATTTTCAAAAGCAATAGATAAAACATTCTTCTCATTAAGACAAGTATCAAGTTTATTCTTTAAAATATCATTTCCTTTTTCAATTTTTTATTATGAGATTGAGAGATCTCATATCTATGTTGTAGTCTTCGAAAAATGTGCAAGTTCATCCATTGTAAGATCATCATCTTCTAAAGTGTTATCAAGGGTTACCTTAGAAGCATCCTCACCTTGTGCCATGAAGCACATATGAGCGGCGTCGTTCTCCTCTTCGGATTCCGACTCCGTGTCATCCCACGTTGCCACCATAGCCTTTTTCTTCTTTGGTGCATGCTTGGAGGTGGTTGCTTGGAGAGCGGGGCAATCCGCTATGAGATGTCCGATTCTTGCAATGGAAGCAAGGACCGGGTTCCTCTCTCTTCTTTTCAAATCTTCCTTGAGGTTTCCCTCTTCGGAAGTTGCTTTGCCTCCCTTTCCTGTAAAACATTTTGCCTACCTTCCGGATAAGCATGGCAAAGTCCTCATCGCAATCCTCCGATGAGTCGTCCTCTTCAATAGTGGTTGGAGTGGCTTTGAAGGCGATTGTTTTCTTCTTGGGTGCCTCCCTTTCTTCTCTTACCTTCATCTCCATCTCATGGGTTTTGAGATTACCGATGAAGCGGAGAAGTCCATCTCCTCCCGATCGTTAAGCTCTTTGAGAGTGGTCGCCTTGACTTCCCAAGCTTTGGAAGAGCTCTAATGACCTTGCGAATCTTTTGGTCATTGTCGATCGTGTCACCTAGAGAAGATAAAGCATTAGTGATCTTGTGAAACGAGTGAGCATGTCATCAATACTCTCACTTTCAAGCATATAAAAATTCTCATATTGAGAACGTAGCAAGTCAATCTTGGATCTCTTGACTTGTGACGTTCCCTCATGAGTCACAATTAAAACATTCCATACTTCATATGCAGATTTACAGTTAATAATGCGTGAGAGGTCATCTTCATTAAGGGCTTGGGTTAAAGCATATTGAGCCCTAGCATTAGCCTCATAGTCCTTAGTAGTGTCCTCGGACCATGATCTCTCATCGGTGAGAGGCTCTACAAATTCTTTAGTTATGGCCCTAGCTACCCTAACTCCTAGGGATTTAAGGAAGAGGTTCATCTTGACCTTCCAAATGGGGAAGTTCAAGCCATCAAATTTAGGTGGGGACTTGATGCTAGAAAAATCAAGTGAAGCCATAGATAAATGTGAGATGCACAAAATATGAAGAATACAACAAATAATATAGCCAATAACAAGGATCTCCCTAAGGTGGTTAAACCAAATACTAGGGTTAGGCTCTGATACCAATTGAAATCACCTAGAGGGGGGTGAATAGGTGATGGCTATATGAAATGACACAATGCGGAATTTAAAATTTAACTAACACAATTAGCTCAAATAAAAGACTTGCAATAAATAAAGCAATTTATAGCACAAGAAAATAAAGGAGTTGAGTTTAGAGAGATTTGAGCAAACGCAAACACGCAGATATGTTTCCGAGGTTCGAGCCACGCTCTACGTCCCCGCCTTCACACTTGAAGGATTTCCACTATTGAAGATCCCACTGGACCACCA